>PVLD010018594.1:0-38610 GCA_004027595.1 Dinomys branickii | reverse complement strand
AAAAAAAAAAAAAAAAAAAAAAAAGCTAAAATAAACTTTTTCCCTTAACTTGTGGGTATCAGGTATTGTGTCTCAGTAACAAGAAAGTAACTAAGACAATGTATGCAGTTTACTGTAATTTGCTAAACCTAAAATCTTTAATGTATAAGTGCATTATAATCATGAAACACCAACCATGAGGGCAAAATTTCTGCAATTTTTTTTAACTTGTACAGATGGAAAAGTCACATTACAGCCCCAAGAGACATTTAACCAAAAGCAAAGCTGAAGGTGACACACACTAAATGACAGGCACTCTTCGTGTGGTCCACAAGGCTACTAGGCACAAATGCTAACCACACTCCATGGGGACCCCTGAGCAACAAGCATCCCCACTCCTTGAGTCCACCCATCATCAGTGTCTCATGTTGCACTGAGATCCCCAGTGCTGAAGTTCCCGTGGACCTCCTCCACTGCACCATGCTCAGCCTCAAAGAAGCAAAGGACCCTTGGCTGGGGTCTCCCCCCGCATCCCCTACCAGCACCAGGAAGAAGGTTGGCTCTTCAGACCCCCTGCAAGTGGAGATTGGTGTTTGCCTGGAAAGAGAAGATAGTCATCAAAGAGGGGACTGGGCCTGCAGCAGTAATTCTCCTCCTAGTTGGTTGGTTGTTTGCAGGGCTAGAGATGGAGGAGTGTGGTGGATTGACAGCTGGTGGTCAACTTGATAACACCCAGCTAAACTGAACCAGTATAGTACTGGGTGTGGGAGGCCCACCTGAGGACTGTTGCAAGCAGCGTAAGAGGCAGAACTAGAAAGCAAGAAGTTTGGAGGCTATTGGGAAGCTGTTGGGAGCTGTTGGTTTTCCTGGAGGAGCTTTTCATGTTGGCTTTCTTGAACTTGACTGTTCTCATCAGAGGAAGAACTCAGGACCTCATTGAGAATGGCTATGGTTCACTTTGGGGGAACTCTGGACCTTATTTTGAGCATGGCATCCTGGCTCCAGAAGGGAAGATGGTGCACTGCTCAGTCTCCTGGAGGCTTGTCACATTGGCTTTTCTGATGGGAACGTGGCTTTCCTCATCTTTGGAGGAGCTCGGGATGTCACTGCTACTGAGCATGGCTGTGGTACTTTTCGGGGGAGCTCTGGTTCTTACTTTGAGCATCACCTCCTGGATCCAGTTCAGATCCCTCCGCTAGCACAGATCCTTCATCCCACTGGCACAGACTTTCTACCTTCCACCACTGACCTTTGGACCTTCCCAGTGCAGATCTGTGAAACAGGTCTGCATTAGACATTGTCATAGGTTCTAGGCCTCCAGTTGCCCCTTGTGGGAGGCATTGTTATGAGCTCTAGGTCTCGGCTGGACTCATGCAGGACATTATTGTGGGATCCAGGCCCTCAGCTGGATTCTTTGGTCTTGTGTGTGGACAGATTTCCTGCACTCTTTTTGTATATGATTTGTATGATTCATTGGGTGACTATTATAAATGATCTTATAAGCCAGGCGTGGTGGTGCGTGCCTGTAAGCCCAGCACTCAGGAGGCTGAGCAGGATTGTTGTGAATTTGGTACCAGCTACCACTTTGTAGACCAACCTGGGCTACAAAGTGAGCTCAAGGCCAGCCTGAACTGCATAGCGAGACCCAGTCTCAAAAAGATAAAAAAAAAAAAAAAAAAAGACAGAGAGTGTATGATATTATTATATTACCCCCCTTGAATCTTAACTGGGTTGCTGACATTCCTGCAGGGGTTGCTGTGAAATATTCCAGGGTTTTCGCCATATTCCTGTATTGTATTATTCCCCTTCCAAAGCGCCAAACTACAACAAGAGGCCTCAAACATGCTAGGGAAATGGCTCCACCCATCCCTGGAACAGTAATTCTCAACTGCAGTGTCTGGTAGGCTCTGATGTTATCGTCAGCAATATCTACTAATAATATAAAGGACTATTATGGTTGATACATTGTGTCAACTTGGGGAGTCTAAAGGTTTGGCTAAGTGATTCAGCAGGAAGCCAGGGTACTTACTTTGTACACATCCTGAGTCTGTGGAAGAGGAGGGCATGGATCTTGTGTGAGAGCCACCCACCCCCTGGGTGGGGGTAGGCTGTTTATAATGTAAGGGAGACAAAGAGGCTGCTTGCAGCTATTCCCCCCATTTGCTGGTTGCTTTTGCTGTGCTCTGCTGCAATGAACAGTTTGCCCTCTGCCATGTGCCACTCTGCCTCTGAACCAGCCAAGTTCTGAGACTGAGACCTCCACGAACTGTAAGCTAATAAACCTTTTCTTCCTTCATTTTGGGTGTTGAGTATTTTGTCTCAGCAACAAGAATAAAGTAACCAAGACAGAATTTGGTACCAGTGGAATGGGTTTGTTGCTGTTACTATACCTGACCATGTGGCTCAAGGGCCTTTGGAAATGGCTTGTGGGAAGAGTTTGGAAAGGTTCAGAGATGTCACCTGAAAGAGATGCGCTAGAACACATTTGGCTGTTCTGTGTGGGAGATTCTGGTCAGGGCTCAGAAGACCAGAAGGCCAATAGAAATCCTGCAGGTAAAGACCGGGTTTGGAAGGTTTCTGTTGGGAAGAAGGACTGCACTGGTTGCTGGACTCCAGATGATGTATGTTATGGCTTGGCATAAAGTTTGTCTACATTTTGCTCATGTCCAGAGACTTTGCCTAGGACTGAGATTAAGGGCGGCAGCAAATTGATTAATCTGGCAAAAGAAATTTGAAGGCAGTTGAATGTTGGGGAAGTGGCATAGCTATTGCTGGGGGCATTTAGCCAGATTTATATTGAGACTCAAGAGCAAAGAGCCCAGGAGGATGATTTAAAATGTTGTGAGTTTAGCCAGAAAGAAAGCTCCAGTAAAGCTGTGGGTTGCAAAGATAAGGCTGAGGAGATCTCTATTGCTATGAAGGAACAAGAAAATGGAAAAGATGGCCTGAGGGCATCACAAGAAGCAAGTCCCCATCCTTTGCAGCCTCAAAACTGCAAATGTGAAAGACCTTGCCTTGAGAAGGAAGCCAAAAAATGCCATGTCCCAGAATGGCGGCGGCGGCCACACCAGGTTCCAGAATGGCCGTGGCATAGAGAATTTGTTCCTCAGAATTAGATTCAGAGTGCCCAGCAATCCAGGCACTTGACCCCTATGGCCAAGAGGGAGGAAAGTTTGGCTATTGCTCCAGGTGGCAGCAGACCTTGGCATCATCCACATGGCCCTGGTTTTAGGTGCATGGAGAATGCAAGAGTTCTGAGGTTAAAGAGGCTTCCACCCAGATTTCAGAAGGCCTGGGAGGCCAGGCAATGTGCCCCTGAGAGGGCAGTGTGTGAAGCTGTGAGTGTGAAGCAAAAGGTGCCCTGGAAACCTCAGAAGTTTAGAAAAGACAGGACCGTGGATCATCTGAGGAAAGCTGCAAGGAGGGAGCAAAACAGGCCTAAGAGAGAAGCTGTGGGAGCTGTAACCACCAGAAGTGCCATAGGGGTGGACTCATGCAAGCCCTTCGGAACTCACAATGTACCACAAGTTGCTTCAGATGCTGGCTGTAGAATTACAGAACATAATGTTAGCCCTGCTGGATTTTGGACTTGCTTTGGTCCCAATGCTCTATATTCCCCTGTTGGTGCCTTTTGGAATGGTAATGTTTATTTTGTGCCTTTAAATGTTGGAAATGTTTAATTTTCATTTGTACAGGGGCAAAATGTTATGGTTCTAATGTAATATAATGGCTTTGTATCTGGAAACTGGTTTAAAGAAATGTGTCTGGTTGCCAAGTTGACAAGGGGTGAAGTGTTATGGTTGATACATTGTGTCAACGTGGGGAGTGTAAAAGTTTGGCTGAGTGATTCAGCAGGAAGCCAGGGTGCTTACTTTGTACACATCCTGAGTCTGTGGAAGAGGAGGGCACAGACCTTGTGTGAGAGCTACCCACCCCCTGGGTGGGGGTAGGCTGTTTACAATGTAGGGGAGAAAAAGAGGCTGCTTGCAGCCATTCCCTCCTTTTTGCTGGTTGCTTTTGCTGTGCTCTGCTGCCATGAATAGTTTGCCCTCTGCCATGTGCCACTCTGCCTCCAAACCAGCCAAGTATGGACTGAGACCTCCACAAACTATAAGCTAAATAAACGTTTCCTTCCTTCATTTTGGGTGTTGGGTATTTTGTCTCAGCAACTAGAAAAAAGTAGCCAAGACAAGGAACAAAGATTGCAAATAATTCATATTTTGTCAAAACTTTTTTTTGAGACAAGGTGCTACCCAGGATGGCCCCAAATTCCTATTCTCAAGTCTTACTGCCCCAGCCTCTGCAATAGTTAGGACTATAAGCATGCACTAGCATGCTCAGCAAAACTTTTTGGTTTTATTATTAACAAGCTTCACAGGCCGGGCATGATGGCTCATGGCTGTAATCCCAGCACTCGGGAGGCTGAGGCAGGAGGATCACTGTGAGTTCGAGACCAGCCTGGGCTACAAAGTGAGTTCAAGGCCAGCCTGAACTGCATAGCCAGACCCTGTCTCAAAAAGAAAAAAAAGAAGCTTCACAGGAGGATCAAAAATAAGCATAAGGCATGCAGGATAACAGTAAAAAGCAATTATGTAAAAATCATGTACAAAGGGTTATTGAAAATACAGTGCATGCCAGGGGCATGGTGGCACACACCTGTAATCCCAGCACTTGAGAGGCTGAGGCAGGATGGTCTCATGAGTTTGAGGGCAGCCTTGGCTACATAGTGAGTTCAAGGTCAGCTTGAACTACACAGCGAGACCCTGTCTCAAAAAACAAAACAAAAGACTTCTGGAACTATTTGAAAAGTGGCCAGAACAATGAAATAAGTGTGTTTGAAAAAAAAAAAGAAGTGTGTTTGAAGTGAGAAGGTGTATATTGATGGGGATTCATGGCAATGTGTCTTTTCACTGTAATAAATTTCAAAAAATGTAAACACACACCATATTTTTAGGGCATACTGTATATATCCCCTGTCCTGTATGATTTGCAGAACTCCAGAGAAATGCTGCCCTAAATCTTACAGTCCTTCCTCAGCTCTCCTCTACAGTTGTATCACATATGTCTGCATTCTTAATATTTTAGTTAAAGTGTCAAAGGAAAAAATTCTCAAACCAGTTAAACGTAATAGAATGTAGTCAAGCAAAACAAAACTATAATTCTTAAACTAGGCAGTAGCCACAACCAAAACAGGTTCTGAAAACTCCCACCAACTACGTGATCAGACAGCATTTATAGAAGAGAAATGAGGCAGAAGAAACAAGTTAATTGGCAACAGCCTGGTCAATGAACCAGTCAATTGGTTACAGATTAACTAGTTAATTGTTTACAGCCCTGGCTACAGAGCCTCCTGTCACCAACCAAAGCTCAGTGCCTGCAATGAAAGTCTATGTTGGTTTGGCATGTTGGGCCCAGTGCCCACGCCCAGTCCAAATCCAAACAAAATAATATTTAATATTAGTTTCACCCAAGATTGAAGTATAACAAATTTTTATTCTTTTGCAAGTGTGTATTTTCGTTCAACATTATGATACCCCTTTTTCTCACGTAGGTATAAGTTTCTCATTAGTACTGCCCAGTGGGTTCCACTGAATAAACATATCACAATTAATTGATCCATCTTCCTGTTCATGAACAATTAGGCTGTTTCCAGTTTGGAGCAATTAAGAATAAGGCTGCTGCGAACAGTTTTAACAGCTTCATTGAGCTATAATTTATATCACCATTAAATAAACCCTCCCTGCCATCCAGCTTTAGGACACTTCTGCCCACCTCGAGGGGCCTCCAACCCTGTTTACACTCTATTCCATGCACTCTTTCCACCCACAACCCCGGGCAACCACTAGGCTGCTTTCTACCTCTCCAGAGCTCTTTTCTAGAAACTTCCTACAAGCAAATCACACAGTCCTCTGGGTCTGGCTTCTTCCACTTAGCGTAATGTTTCTGAGGTTCATCTATCCTGTGTGCATGCATTACTTGCTCCTTTATATCACTGAGCAGTAGTCCATTTTGTGGCCATTACCGTATTTGGTTTACCCGTTTGCTACTTGATGGGCAGTTGGATTATTTCCAGGTGTTGGCCATGTGAATAATGCTGCTAAGAATACTTGTGTACAAGACAAGACTTTCTCTGGATCCACACTTTCATTTCTCCTGTGGTAGAATCACTGGTTTGTGTGGTAAATAATGTTTGACTTGTTTGTTCCCAGTGCTTGGATGGAACCCTGAGCCCTGCACCTGCTAGGTAAGTGCTCTCAGCTACACCCCCAGCCCTGTGGTTAAACTTTTTAAATTTATTTTTTTTTCGAGATAGGGTCTCATTCTGTAGCCCAGGCTGGCCTCAAACCCACACTGATCCTCCTGCCTCAGCCTCCCTAGTGCTGAGATGACATGCATCAGCCACCATGCCCGGCTGTTTCACATTTTACAAGACATGTAACTGTTTTCTCAAGTGGCTGTGCAATTTTTTTATTCCCACAAACTTTTTAGTCCTTTCCCCCTGCAGACAGAGGGACATCATCTACGCGTGACAGGAGGCCAGCAGTCCCATTTGCGAGGCAAGGGAGGAGCTGGGGAGCCAGGACACCGTGAACTCTGAATGGACAACTTCAGCCCAGGGAGATGACAAGACTAGGACGGCTTGGAGAAGCTCCCTCCACCAACTAGTTGTGAGATGCTGTGCATGTTTTCGGCCTCCCCAAACCTCATTTCTCTTTGTGTGTAATAGGTATCGTGCTGGGGCTGCTGGGAGGATTTCAGAAATGCTGAGTTAATGCTTAGTGCCCTGTGCGGCCTGGGACTGGTGAGCTACTGTTATTACTCTTAGCTGCACCCTCAGCCTGGAGATAGCTGCCCTCAGCCCGTCAGCTCCAGGCACATCCTGCTTCCAATCCAACTGGGACCCTGCAGAGCTCGAAAGGAAGACCACAGCCTGCAGAGAGGATTACGTACATCAGAGACTCTACCACCGGGGAAGTGCCTGACACACAGGGCATCTCTACCGTAAACGAGCCTCCAGACCACTTCTGCACAGACTCGGTTTTGTCCAGGCAGCTCCTGCTGTCCCCTCCTGCACTGCTGTGTCCCTGGCTGGCCCCGCCCTCCCCCATCAGGACTCCGAGAGTCCTGAGAACCTCCAGGTGCATCCAAAGAGGCACAAATCCAGCTCTGGAGTGACAGGAACCAGGAGTAAGTCTCAGCCTTGGTACTTCTTGGCAACTAAGACGCGCCCACATCTGCAGACCAGGGAAATCACAGCCCTGCCTCACAGGCAGCTGGGTAGGATGGGGTGCAGGATGGGGGTGAGGGTGTGAGCCCTCTGGCGTGGGGCAGTCATTCCCATCAGTGGAGAGACTCCAGCCTAAGGCAGGGGAGCAAGGGAAGAGATGCCCTCGAAGCACCAGACTTTGGTTCTCAGCATTTCCTTCCAGCTCTTACCCAAACACGCTTGCAGCTGTGACAATGCTATCACCTCGGTCCAGACAGAACACTAAAGCCTACCTCGCTGAAGCATGACCAAGTGCATTTTCTTCATATTACTACATTTTAATTACCACCAAGTCAGCTGCAAGGAAAAGAATACCCAACTCAAAGTGGCTGAAGCAATACAGACACTCACGTTATCTCATGTAACATGCCTCCAATTCACCAGAAAGTGACCACGGCCACTAGTGTGCCAGCTTTTTCTCCTGAAGGTCTGTCACCTTATGGCTGCCACAGCTCTATAACCTGAGCTAAGGAAGAGGAGTTTCCTGGCCCATGTGTGTGTGTGTGCTGGGGAACTGAACTCAGGACCTTCACACTGTGCTGCAGCCCGTCTTTTTTTTTTTCAGACAGGATCTGCTCAATCTCTTAAGTTGCCCAGGCTGGGCTCAAAATTCCAATCTTCCTTCTATAGCCTCTCAGAGTGCTGGGATTACAAGCATGTAACACCGTGCCCAGCTGTTTCCTTTTTAAATAATGGAGCAAATTCCTTCCCAGAGTCCCCTACAGACATTCACTGACATCTTACATCTCACCGGCAAGGAATGGTCACCAGTGTTCCCCTTGCCCAGTGGCGCACGGAAGCAACGAACGTTCAGCTTGCCTTAACTCTGGTCACAGCTCATCCCTGAGGCTGAGAGAAGGACTCAAAACTAAGCCAGCAAAGAGGGGCACTGGCTGCCGCTTCACTGAGGGAGTCCCTTCCCTGATCAGAGGAAGGAGCTGGGGCCTAGAGAACCGGAGACCCTCACCCAAGGCCACATGTGTCTTTGAAAACCCAGCTCTAGGGCCAAGCAAGGGCCCTCTCCTTCCCCACAGGGCATCTCTACTGTGACATCCTCTAAGCCTCCACAGGACAAGAGAACCTGGCTACAGGCATGACATGGACAAAGTCAACACTGCGCAGATTAGAGGCCTCATGGACCCAACTGCACCTCACTCACCGGCAAGCCTACAGCTGAGAGAGTCAAAGTACTTCCAGCCCCTGGCAAAAGCTTGGCAGGCAGACCAGCAGGACCCCACAGCCTGACCAACAGTATCTCCATAGCTCCCTGGACACCAGCCAAGCTGCCTCATTCCCCAGAGCTGACCTCATGCTTCTGAAGAGTGTCTGGATGCCTGAGGTCTGTGAGCAGCCTCGGGTTTCTGTTCTAATGCCAGAGAAGAAATGGCCTGGGCAGGGGAGCACAGAGCCCAAGCAGCCCTGCCCACTGACACCCTGTCCCCTACTCTTCTCCCCTACCAGGCAGGCCCCACTCCAAAAAAAACTGAGTGACACCCCTAACTGCTGAGATGAGATCCAAGACCAACTGTCTTCCTGCCTCCAACAATCTGAGTGTCCCTGCACAAAACATTCACTGTCAGGCTACTTCTGTTTCATGCCAGAGTCCTGCTAAGTCAACACAAGGCATCAAACTTCATGGGAGGTGCTAAGAACCCCTCTGAAGTCAGTTCCACTGCTTGAAAGAAACATGGGAACTCATAGCTAGGCTGAGATTTATTTAACTCAAAGCAAGACAGCCACCCACTCGGGCATGTCCATAGCCACTAAGAGCAAAAGCTCCCAGTGGACGGAGACCCCTGAATGTGCCAGAAGAGAGCACTTTGCTTCCACTTCCAGATTGTGCCTCCACGTCAGGCATCTACTTAACGCTGGACAGCAGACAAGGTGAAAAGGCTAGAAACAGCATGTGTGGCCAGACCCAGGACACTTGCTTCCTCCTTTTCCCTCCAGAGGACCCCTGTGTGATCTCTGAGACCCATTCACCCGGGCTGCAGGTCCCACTTGAGTCATCTGTTACTCATGTTCCCAAAAAAGTTTTTGTTTTCATTTTTTTTTTTCCTCTTCATTCAACCACAGGGGCTCAGTCAGTATCACGGAGAAAGAGACAGGGCCTTGGTTTGTTTAGCTCCCTTCCTCTGGCCTGACCGGGGTGAAGCAGTCACAGAAGCTAACAGTTTTAAACTTTCCTCGCTGAAGTTGTCGGAATGGTGCTCCCACTCTTCAGAGCTTGCAAGTCTGCCCACCTGGAAAGCACGCAGGCTGCAGGGCTGAGTGAACAGAGTTGAATTTTCCATTTATAGAATATAATCTTCATACCACTTTGAGGCCTGCATGCTCGTGGTAGGAGCTCAAGCTCAGCATCAGCAAACCTGCCAGGCTTCTGTGGGAGCCCCACAGCACTAAGGCTTTTTTATTTATTTTTGGTGGGAGGGGGGAGGAAATAAAGGACGACTTTTTAACCTGAGTGCCAACACAAACTCGAAAAGGAACTGCATTAGCAAAAGCAGAGAATATTACTGTCTGGTCTCGGGTCTTATATCAAACCACTGGGGGTTAGGAGACAAGGAAGTGCCTGACACACGTTATCTTCAAGCCCCAACCTGACAGGTGGTTGGAACAGGCATCACTTTGCTGCCTCAAGTCCTTACCCGCACCTGCCAGCGGGCCCTGTACTGCTCCCCTCGGAGCACATCGGCCCATCTCAAGTCTCCTCTGCACAGCCTCCCTATGCTCAGTAATTGGGCTCCAAGGATGTGCATTTCACTCTGAAATCTCTTCTGGGCCTCTCAGCCAAGAGTAACGAGGCCCAAGCTAGGAGAGCTGTACACGAAGACTGCGCCCAGTCCTGCCTCCCACGGCTTTTTTGCTGATATTAAGGAGAAGTGGGGAGGGGAAAGGCGGTCGGTCATCCAAGGCTGGGAAGTGGCTGCGTGAGCCCTGGTCGCCAAGCTGACCCCACCCTCAGCCAGGCAGAGAAAAGATCTGGTCACCCGCTCAGACCCAGAACTCTGCGCTTGGGCGTGGGCGGGTCCCAGTGGCCGCCCCGCCCCCCTCTCCCGGACTTTTCCTCACCTCCTAGCTGTGCGCGCCGCGCACGCCCCCCGCCCGGCGCCTCCAATCAGCACGCGGAGCGGCGCCCGCGGCGCTGGGACTCTGGTAGGCAGCCAGTTAGCGCGGCGGCCCGAGGCAGCGCCCGCCCGCTCCCTCGCAGAGTGAAAGGCGGCCCGCAGCTGGCGAAGCGGGCGCAGCGCGGAGCGCGGGAGCTGCGAGGGCCAGAGCAGGCGCGCTCACTACCCGCCCGCCTCCGCCCCGCCTCCGTCCGGGGCGCGGGCGAGGTGGCCCGGGCGGGGGAGCGCAGGGGGCAGGGCCGCGGCGGCGAGGAGGGGCTCTGGGAGGAGCGCGCGGGATAAAAGACGGCGAGGCGGCCCCTCCCCGCGGCTGGCGGGCAGCAGGCTCGGCGGGTTCTTTCCGTCCGGCCCGCGCCAGCGGCGGGGAGGTGTCGCGCGGCCCGCAGCCCGCCCATGGAGGCTTTTCCCTGGGCGCCTAGCTCGCCCCGCCGCGGCCGCGCCCCCGCGCCCATGGCGCTGGTGCCTAGCGCCCGCTACGTGAGCGCCCCGAGCCCGGCGCACCCGCAGCCCTTCAGCTCCTGGAACGACTACCTGGGGCTCGCCACGCTCATCACCAAGGCGGTGGACGGCGAGCCGCGCTTCGCCTGCGCCCGCGGCGGGGACGTCGGCAGCGGCGGCTCCCCGCCCTCTTCTTCCTCGTCCTCCTGCTGCTCCCCCCATGCGGGGGCCGGACTCCGGACGCTGGGACCGGTGCTGGGGCCGCCTGACTACGATGAGGACGACGACGACGACAGTGACGAGCCGGGGCCCCAGAGCCGCTACCTGGGAGGCGCGCTGGAGCTGCGCGCGCTGGAGCTGCGCGCGGGCCCGGCGGAGGCCGGGATACTAGAGGAGCGCTTCGCTGAGCTGAACCCGTTCGCGGGCCGCGCCGCCGCGGTACTGCTGGGCTGTGCGCCCGTCGCCACAACGGCCGAGGCGACGCCGCGCGAGGATCGGGCCCCAGCGTGGGCGTCCGTGCCCCGGCTGCAGGCGGCCTCTGGAGCGGCCGCAGCCCGGCTACTGAAGCCGGAGCTGCAGGTGTGCGTGTTCTGCCGGAACAACAAGGAGGCGGTGGCGCTCTACACCACTCACATCCTTAAGGGCCCCGACGGGCGAGTGCTGTGCCCCGTGCTGCGCCGCTACACGTGCCCCCTGTGCGGCGCCAGCGGCGACAACGCGCACACCATCAAGTACTGCCCGCTCTCCAAAGTGCCGCCGCCACCCGCCGCGCGCCCGCCACTGCGCAGTACCAGGGACGGCCTGCCTGGCAAGAAGCTGCGCTGATCGCCTGGGCTGGGGTCTCCCGCACTTGATGCGCCAGGGCCACCTCCAGCTGTTGTGGTCTCGCACAGACCCCTCATCGCTGTTGGGGAAGCGAGGACCTCGGGAGCTAGCTCAACTTGGGACGTTGTGGTGGTTTGTTTTTCAGAAGCAGCTGCCTGTGCGGAATACTTCGCTGTTGAGCAGTTGAGACCGACGCTAGAGTCTTGATTTGTCGTTAGTTTCTACTTTGCGCACATCCACAATGGCAGAGGCTGGGTGTGTATTCTATTGACTTTAAATATGGCAAGGGCGAGAAGCTCTTTACTGTGTACGTCGATCTATTTTAGATGCACATCATATGAACTGTCTCACTTTAATCTTGGATATTTCATTTTACAATGGAGGCACTTTACTAGGTCTAGAATATTTTTTTAATAGCCTCTAAGTTGAGCTGAAGTTGGGAGAATTTTATGGAATGCTGACAATAATGACTATTTTGTTTGATGCAATTAGTATTTGTTGTCCTTAGTTACCAGGGTAAGCAAGCCCTTGGTGGCTGCAGCGTCTGAGCAGCGAAGGCTTCAGTACACTTTACATTGTGTGGGTGCGTATTCCCTTTGTGGCTTGCTCGTCTAGCTGGAGGTGTGAAGGACACAGTATGTAGCGAGTAGAACACAGCTCCTTGTCTTTTTATGTACCAGATCTGACAACTAGCAATTAGCCTTTACACCTTTAAAAACTGCCAAGTCTTACTAGTGTATACACTTGGAAATGGTGCTGTGTGAAAAATTGTGTATTTATACAGTAATAGTGTAAGAATTCATTAATCTCCCCTAACTCCTACTTAGTATTTTCTCGACATGCCTACCAGTTCCCCTATTTTTAGTTAATGATCATTTATGATGTCAAGATCAAAAGGGACAAAGGCAAGGAAGCAATGTCCGCTCACCACGAACTGCTCGATTTCAAGGTTCCTAAGTAATAAAGGAAAGCCCATTCCAGTTGTTGCTTCTCACATTAAAATAAGAGATGGGAGGCTAATGTCATTAATAATCTATTCAAGAAGGTCCCACTGTGGCCTGTTTGGCTTCAAGTGTTTGTGGTACAGCAAGATAAACACTGAAGGGGAACTAACCTGTTGGGGGATGGAGGCAAGGGGTATTCTTAATGAAGATACTGGTCGGCTTCTGGAACGCCATGAGGTTAGCCATGAAATTAAAACTGATCCTTAGGCAAAGGTTTTTAAACCCTGTGTTACTTCTCAGCACCGTTTTTAATCCACCGTACTAAATACTATGGCATGTGGCTGCCTACCGTCAAAAGACAGATGGAGACAGAAAGGGAAGTGAACGAAGAATCCGTCGTAAGTGTACAAACAACACTATTTGCAAGTACCAGCAAGAGGTTTAGTCTAAGTATATGTATACAGCTTCCAGCAGGAGGATTTAGCTGGGGTATTAGAAGTTAGACTGCTTTAATATTAAACAGCTAACTTCCTCCACAGTAAATTGGCTTGATATGAAACTTTTCAAAGTATAACAAGATAAATAATATGGGGTAGCTATTACAAAGCCTTTTGGTCAGAGGTAAGATCAATCAGAATCAAGGGAAGCGATGGGACAGGTATGTTGTTAGGAAGCAAATCCACACCTGCTAGTCTTACATCCTGAGACCAGAGAACTACAGATTTGACTGACCCTAAGCTTGCTTAGGTAGTCTAGTTAAAACCGCATTACTACTTTTGGGGTAGGGAGGCCACTACAAAATGTACCATCCTATTTTAAAAGGCAAAAGATTTATACGATCTGAAGAGAAACCAAAGTATTACCATCCTATTTTAGATTGGCCTTGGGGTAAATGTAATTTCCTGTTACTTTCACTGCTCTGTTCTGCCTTTTCAAAGAGGTTACTATGAACAAATCAGTAAATTCTTCATGCCCAAAAAACTAGATGGATGGCATGATCAATTTCAGCTATTTTGAATTTTTTTAAGATTCAAATTAAAGACTGTTCCTTAAGATCCAGGGATTATACCATAGACACCTGATAAAAACCTGCTATTCTGACATCACTGTTTTACTAGATATGGGAACCCTGAGCACAGAGTCAGAATACTGGCAGACATACTGCATCAACGAATCAGAAAGCATTCTATCACCCCACCCAATGTCAAATTGCCTCAATTTTCCAATACTAAAATACTAAGCTAAAGTATTTGTTATTACTACCTAATTTTCTAGAGTTTTACAGAAAGTAGGCTTAACTACATTCATTTGAAAGTGATTCCTGGGCTGGAGGTACAGCTCAGTGGGGTAAGTGCTTGCCGCTAAGCACTAAGGCCCTGAGTACGATCCCCGGTCCTGGAAAAAAAAAAAAAAAAAAAAAGGAACGGATGAAAGTGATTCCTGAAGGCCAGACTTGGTACACATCTGTAATCCCAGCACTCAGGAGGCTGAGGCAGGAAGACCTTAGCGAGTTTGAGACCAGCCTGGGCTACAAAGTGAGCTTAAGGTCAGCCTGAACTACATGGTGAGACCCTGTCTCAGAAAGACCAAAAAAAAAAAAAAAAAATTACTGGAATTAAATGACATTTTGCAGAATTAAATTAGTATAAAGAAGTTCAAAACATAAAAAATAGAAACATAAAATTACTGATGTGACAAAGTTCTAAGAAAATGCTGCTATTCTGCAGCTATTTTGCTAAAAAACCACTATGTGAAATCAAGACATACCAAGGATGCCTCCACCTGTTTGGTTTTTGTTCTTGTATTTCCAATGGCTGGCATTCCCCTCCCCCAAGTCCTTTTGGAAGCTGCAGAGGTATTTGCTTTGATTAGAACAATTTTTTAATTTACTGAACCAAAGCTTAGAAGTTACTCCATAAATATACCTAGGCAAAGAAGTTTACTAGTCCTGTTTTTTTTTTTTTTTTTTTTGCGGTACTGGGGATTGAACTCAGGATCCTGCGCTTGCTAGGCAAGCGCTTATTCCACTGAGCTATATCCCCAGCCCCTTGCCAGTCCTCTGTATGAGAAACATTTCCTCCAGTGTCCTATATATTTCAATTATATGCACTGATCAAAGTACAGTCAAAAAGCCTTTGGTAAAAAGCACAATCTTTTTTATGTTTTTGTTTGCTTCTTTTAACATGCTGCACAGATGCGAAACTTCTGGCAGGCCTAGAGGGATGGAGGGTCGTCTTCTGGCCCCATCCATGATGCCTTCACCCTCTGATCTGTATTAACAGCAATGCTCTTCTCATTTAAAAACACTGAAGCCTTGGGAACATGGGGACCACCAGGTGTAGGCTGCTTGTTCAGTTTTAATATTTAACAGATAACTAGGGAAACAGGGTTGGACACCTAGGTAATAGGAACAGGAGCCATCACAAAGCACTAGCATCAGACTGTTCTGCCCTCCCTGTGCTCTAGCTTCTAATACCCAAGACAAGGAAAACTTAGGAGAAAAGAATGTCTGGGAAATGGTACAAGTAGAAAGGTTGGGTTTGCAGACTAGCCTTCAAGCCCAATATGTATCTGCATCTAAAGAGGTCTGATTACAAGAACTGTCCGGTGGAACTTACCTGTAATGTCACATGTACAGCTTTGTATGCTAGGAACAAATTCCAGCAGGTTACTGCTCCAAATAGTCTTTAAACTAAAATTTTTACTTAGTGAAAGGAAAGGCCCTCTCTCTAACTTCTACATGTGTGAAATACCAGAACTTAAGGATTTAAAAGTGATTTTATCCTTGGTAACATCAAACAAAACCTGACCTTAAAGCTAAATCTACCAGAAACTCTCACCAAGGTGGTACCTCACACTTGGTACATTAATCTGGAGGACAGCATTACAAGAAAACTAGGAATTCCATTAATAAAGAGGATGCTTTAGAGGAAACACCCTAGCTGTATTTGCTTTCTGTTACTGTGTTTAGGCTATTTTGATACTGACACAGAAAAGTTTAATGGCACTGACAGAAATTCAATTGGATATGTAAACTGATAAAATGCTCTGTAATCACAAATCAACACTAAAATTCTCTGAGTTTTTTATTTATCACTGAAGAAAGAAAACAGCAGCAAGTTCTGTGTTGGCTTCAATACGATCAAATAGTTAATCTTTAACGTAACTACTACATTCTAAAATTGAAGTCAACACAGTCATTACTACAAATTACTTGTTGAAAGACTATCCTGAAGAGAAAGGAAATTAGGAAAAAGAATTTAAACAATTTCTCCAAACCACATTTATAAATATTGACATATTTAAAATGCTTGAAAGGCATAAATTTTCCATTAATGGAAAGCAGTTTCCTATTGGCAACAGAAAAAAAACTCAGCAATAGTTTACCAAATGTTTTAAGTGTAAAAGCTGTATTGTTTCCAGGTTTGCACTTGAGCAGTACTGTCATTATAATAAAGACTGCACACTGCTTTATACTCACCTCTTAAGTAAAATCTAAGAAAATCCCACTGACTCCAATGTTTACTGCACTTACAGTGAACCTAAAAACTTTCTAAATTTAGTTAATAGTAAATACCTCAAAATACTAAAGTTTACGTTTCAATTGCTAATGGTGTGAAAACTATTTCATTAAAGTCTTCAAATACATTCTTTAATAGAACCTTATCTCATTCCAAATTAATATCAGATATTTCAAAATAAAAAGAAAAAAAAGATCTGTTTTATACCAAGATACAGGTATTACTCATATACCTGATGGGTTCACATTTTAAATTTATTTGTTTTTCTTTTCTTTTTTTGTAAACAAATGATTGATGAAGTAATGCAACACCTTAAATTCCAGAAAATGGCATGGTTTCCCACCCTCCTGCGGATAGGGTGCATGATCAATCTATTATATAGGATTAATACAAGTTCATGCTTTTTGTGTTACGGTGAAACGTTAAAGAATCCAATTTAGATTGAAGTACAAGTATAGTAATCCTTGAATGTGATCAAACCTATGTAAGACACAAGTGTTTGAATCCAGTCTTGAGACCTAACGCCGTACCGTGGTCCACCCATCCTCATCAGTCTCATTCTTAGTGCGGCGGAGAGGCTCCCGGTCTTTATCAGCTCTCCACGAGGGCTTCTCTTTTTCACCTTCCCTTTCTCGGTCTCTTTCCCTTTCCCTTTCTCGGTCTCTTGACAGAGCTGGGGGAGGAACACGACGAGGGGGATCCCGCTCTTCTGCCCGGTCATCTTTCCTGTCATCAGCACGTCTCCAAGAGCTTACTAAAAAGTTCAATTTAGTAAATTTTAAAAAGTGCAAGTTTGCACTCACTCAAACTAATCACAAACTAAGCTAACCTCTGCCTCAAATTACTAAGAAATCCTTTACAGAATAACAATACAGAACCATAACTCAAACTCTTGAATAACTACACTACTAACAAATAAATACTAAACAAACAAAACCATTTAAGTTATTTGTATAGTTCCTGAAAACATCTTTAACACATTTGTGACGGGGCTGTAATTCATGTCTCACTGCCAGGAGGCTCTGACTTGAATTTGATTGTCCTGCCAGCTTGAGATACCAGGGGTATATACATGACTATCTGAAAAAAAGGGGTGCTACTGTGGCTGCAATAAAAGCGAATGTTGGTGGCACACGCCTGTAATCCCAGCACTTGGGGGAGACTGAGGAAGGAGGATCATTGCAAGTTCCAGACCAGCCTGGGCTACAAAGCCAGCCTGAACTGCATAGCGAGACCCGGTCTCAAAAACACCTAAATAAGTAAATAAATAAATGGATAAATGAATACATAAATAAAAGCAAATGTGTTAGGACATGCTGTGCAATGTCCACAAATCAGACACCTCTACATATAATGTGCTAAAGACATTAATGAACATAATTTAATGAAAATTTTGTTGGTTCTCTAGTATTTAATTGGTATGAACAGGAGTAGTATTTATATCTGGGCAGTAATTATCCAAATTCAAGCAACTGGATTATACACTTTTTATTAATTTTATTAGTAAAAAGACCAGTCAGTGATTAGATCTATCTGTACTACCGATAGTGCAAGCTACCCAATGGGACAGCCATGCGTGTGCCACCAGTGGCTCAAGCTAGTGAGGACATGTTAAAATAACGCACATACTTACATGTGACTCAAACTTTGAAAATAAGCAGAAATCACTGGCCTAGGAAATATCCTAACAGTTATAATATCTTTAACATGACAAAAATCTGTCCAAATGAAAAATTTTAAACTGAAAGATATGGTGTTCCATGCTTATAATCCTAGCAGCACGTGGGAAGCCAAGGCTGGAGGATCACCCTCCCTGAGTTTGAGGCCAGCCTAGAATAGACAAGAGTTCAAGTTTAGACTGAACTACACAGCCTCAAAACGCTGACAAAAATAAACTTAAAGAGCCAGTCAGCCCGAAACATGGCTTTTTTTTTTTTTTTTTAAAGGGGTCACTATGTAGTTCAAGCTGTCTTGAACTATCTAGCCCAGCATGGCCTTAAATTCAGTGGTTCTCCTGCCTCAGCCTCCTGAATGCTGGGATTACAGGTGTGCACCACCAGGCCTGACTCTACATAAAACTAATAGTTTTAAAATATGGCTATAGCTGGGCATGGTTGTGCATACCTATAATCCCAGCACTCAGGAGGCCGAGGCAGGAGGATCGCTGCAAGTTCAAGACCAACCTGGGCTACAAAGTGAGCTCAAGGCCAGCCTGAACTGCATAGGGAAACCCTGTCTCAAAAAGACAGACTGACTGACTGACTGACTGACTGACTGACTGACTGACTGACTGACTAAATAAATAAATAAATAAATAAATAAATACCCCCCCAAAAAAAAACCAAGGGAAAAAAGAGAAAGGCTATAGTAGAATAGCCTTATTATGCAGCTATACAAAATATTCAAACTTTTAAGTGCAACAGACATTTTAAATACACTAGAACTATTTTTTAGCTGAAGTTTCAACTATTACAATTTTAGAGAAAGAATACTGATATTGTGTTTTTCTGCTAGGACCTTATTGTTCTACTGGGTTTTTTTTTTGAGACAAAATGTCTTTTTTTTTTTTTTTTTTAAGTTCAGGGTGTCCTTAAACTCTCAACGTAGACCAAGCTGTCCCTGAACTCTGAAGCAACTCTCCTGCCTCTGCCTCTAGAGGGCTGAAATTTATTTATAGGCATGTGCCACCACCCCTAGCTAGAACATTACTTTTAGTTGGTTATTGTTTGTTTTTGATAGGATCTTGCTATGTTCCAGGCTGGCCTTGAACTCACAGTGATCCTCCTGCCTCAGCCTCCTAAGTACTGGGACTGCAGGCATGTGTCACCATGCCCAGCATATCTCACTTTTAATAAACTGTGCCTTCATATTCATTAAAGAATATTTATCAATCTGTTGTTTATTACTGAATTTAGTCTATTACAATACTCAATTTAGAGATGAGCTCATTTCACAGCTTGACAAGTTCTAACTTAAAATAAGTATCAACTATTATTTTTGGTATTCAAACAAATTCACAAATACATAAAGGAGTCATAATTCTCCAGTACACTGGCAGGTGGAAAATGTACCTTCGTCACGCTCCGATCGGAGTGGCGGCCCTCTCCGGTCTCTGTCATCTCTTGGGTCTCGTCGTTCTCTCAGATCACGCCGATCATCTCTCTCCCGACGACGGTCATCCCGTTCCCTATCATCTCGGCGACTGGAATCTCTCCAGCTCGAAGATTCTTCAGTTGGTCCTCTTCTCCAGCCACCTTCATCCCTGTAGCCATTTAAAAAACTAAGTTCTTGTTGGTAGATTAGATGGCTAATTTTAAGTGAACACATTTCATCCAAACTGGTGTTCAGAGTTTACAAATATAGCAGGAACAAAGTTTAAACTCAGCACTTGACTTCAATTTGATACCTCAGTAGTAGAGTAAAGGACACCTAGATTTCTGTTGTTACACATGGGAGCCACTACACATGGGCGGCTACCAAAATGCAACTAAAGTAAAATCCTCAACAGCATTAAAAACATTCCAAGTGCTCAAAAGCCAAATGTGACTGCTGGCTACTACTCTGGACCGTGCTGATCTTGATTTACCAATGTAAGTCCACTTTGGCAAAATTAACAAGGTACTACTTCTTTGAACCGGTCTCATTATATAGTCCAGGCTGGCCTGAAACTCCCTATATAGCTCAGGCTGGCCTTGAACTCATGGCAGTCCTCCTGTCTCAGCCTCCCAAGGGCCAGAATTACAGGGCTGTGCCACCACACATCTGGCACAAGCTAGAATTTTTATCTCTAATAGAAGTAAAGGAGATTTGATAATTTAAGAGCAATAAAAAATTGATTGCTCATAAAAGACAATGACCGTTAAAGACTCCTAAACTGTTCGACTATCTTTACACAATCTGTAGGTGGCCGAACAGTTTAACCTGTTTTCTCATTTAAAAGGAAATTTCCAATTAAATAACCTCTAAAAAATGTTTTTAGTGTGTGACAAATGGGGAAAGTAGTTGAACAGTATCATTTCTCAAAAACACCTCAGAACATACAAGACAGTATTAAGAGAATCTTAACTCTCTTAAACTCTACAGACAGTATACTGAGAATATCCCACCTGGGTCTCCTGAAGCGATCCTCACGATCTGCTTCTCTCTCTCTGTCCCTTTCTCGTTCAGGGTCTTTGTCATTCTCCTCACGGTCCTGATTGTCTCTATCCCTTTCTTTATCCCTATCCCAGTCTCGTTCTTCTGGTGGTCTTGATTCTCGAGGTGGACCCCAGCTCTCTTCTCTGGCTTTTTCCTTCTCTCTCCATCCACCTTATTTAAAAAAAAAAAAATTTCCATTCAAGAAATAAACTGGCAATCTAAGAGATCCTAATGCTGGCATTAATTCATCACCACTTTTAAAAGACACTCCACCTTCATTTAAAACACTGTTAAGGCCATGTACACCACTGTAAAGAATACCTATCACTGGCAGTTTCTCTGACACATGTACAAAACACTCGATTTTCCAGTTTTAAGCAGAGCTTTTCAGTATAAAATCTGTCCTAATGGTAAGCAGATTACTCATTTAAGGAGAAAATATAATGTGTTTTCCTGGAGAGTTAGAAGTCTGAGGTTTTTTTCCCCTGTGATACTGGGGATTAAATTCATGGACTTGTGTATGTAAGGCAAGTGCTCTACCACTGAGCTAAATCCCTAGTTTTGGGTTTTTTTTTTGGGTTTTTAAAAAATTTTTATTTTACTTTAAGAAAGGGCCTTACTAAGTTGCCTAAGCAAGACTCAAAACTTACAATCCACTGGCTTTAGACTCTTGGGTACCTGGTATTACAAATGTTTATCACTGTACCAGCTACAGTACCACGAAGAAAACAACCCACCACTTCCATGTTTCTGTCATCCACCACTCATCATCCTCCAGCTAGTGCTGAAACAAGGATAAAATGCTTTGATCCTGCCAGCATCTCACATAGGAACCCAAGATTTCAATGAAAGCATATTATGCTTACCAAGCTAACAGCTATTTTTGTGATTAACACTGGTATTACCATGTGTCAAAGCACTAACCTAAGTCCTCTACCAAAACTGACTCAGTTAATCCTATCCATACCTGTGAACTAACCCGCAGGTACTGTCACTCTATACTTGCTAAACTCTGTAAGCTCAAAATATAGCACTTTTCCATGAATAAAGCGCAAAAGCAGCAGAGCAAAGCAACAAAAAATGAGTCACCCAACATATGCAATACCGGCTAAAGTAGGCAGCGCTCCTAAGTTTCATTTCTCTTTATGTTTTGTTTTATTCTCCCTTAGGGGTTTTTATTTTATTTTATTTTTTTTGGTACTGGGAATCGAACTTGGGACCTTGCGCTTGCCAGGCAGGTGCTTGTACCCCTGAGCTATCTCCCTGGCCTTAAGTTTCATTTCTCTTCCTATAAACAAACGTCTGTTTAAAGATCCATTTACTTAACTCCATACTTTCCAAGTTCTTTTTATTTTTGCTGGTGACCTCACTGGTTAAAAATACTACCTAGCACAACACTGAAGTGCTATGCAGTGCCCTCAAGTACAAGAACATTGTATCTTCAAAAAGAAATACATGCATTAGATAAACTTTGTTCAGGTCTGAGTTCTAGCACTGTCGGTGATGTTAATCAATCAGTATTGCATTTTAAGTATGGTTATATACTGACCAGCTAACAAAAATTCTGTAACCGCAGGAACATAGCTTTATATGTATTTCTTCTAGGATTCCTCATTACTCATAATAACTTTATAGTTTTGTTTTGGTTTTTTTTGTCTTTTGAAACAGGGTTGCACTATGCAGTTCAGGTCAGCCTTGAGCTCACTTTGTAGCCCAGGCTGGCCTCTTAACTCGCAATGATCCGAGCGCTGGAATTACAGGTGTGCACCACCACACCCGGCTCTAGAACTACAATTTAATGAGACTCCATGGTTCTGTTAACCCTATTTTAAGTGAGACACGGAGAGGCTAAGTCACTTACTCCAGATCTGACAGTGGAAGGAAACGAGGTTAGAATAAGACAGTGGTACACAAAGCAAGAAAGGATGCTCTAAACTGAGAATACCAAAAACAAAAAGAGAGAGAGGGCAGGGGATACAGCTCAGTGGCATAAGTGCCTGCCTGGCAAGCACAATGTTCAGAGTTCGATTCCCAGTACCCCCCCCAAAAAAGAAAGAAACTAAGAATAGACTTTATAATGTAATGCAAACTCGGAGTGAGAGAACTGGCAGATTATCAGTGAAAAGATAGGACCAAGAGAGCGCAAAGCAAGCCAGGTGTGGTGGTGCACTCTTGGAGGGCTGAGGCAGGAGGACTGAGTTCAGGGCCAGCCTGCACTGAACAGAGAGACCCTCTCAAAAAGACCAGCCCAAGGTCAAGCAGAGTTAACGCAGAAGTGGGTGGATTTAAGGAGTATCAAAAAGGCAGAAAACTCACAGATTGCATGTAAAGAATGAAACAAACAAACAAAAAAGAGAACCCCCAGAGTGATGCCCCTAAAGAGAAAAGCAAGCAAAAAAAAAAAAAAAAGCAAAAAAAAAGAAAAGCAGTGTGCGTGTTTGGGGGCAGACAGCGAATACAGATCTGCAAAGGGTTGAATGTCAAGTGTGAATGAGGCTTGTAGGTGGAGCTGAGGGGTGCATGTAATATGCACTTGTCATCTGGATGCAGCAAAGAAAAGTTAAAAAAAAAAAACGTGTCATAAACACATCCACAATTTACTAAGTTAATAAACTGTAAAAGACAAGCTGGCTCAAGACTAAGAAAGAAAGAAAATGTGCCCCTGCATGCATGTGAACAAATAATAAAGAACATATCTTGGTTTTAGTTATTTTTAAGAGCTGGCTGGTCCAGGAAAGGACTTAAGGGATGGATGCAAAAAGAGCCTCCAAAGCAGCAGTCAAGGGACAGAAAGGAAATGGCTTAACATCACTACAGACGGGAAGGTTATTTATTTTGGAGTGTGGCAGAGCAATCACTACAAAAGGCATTTAACAAAAAAGACCCACTTATGTTGAAAATGACCAGACAGCCCAATCTGTCACTATCCATCAAGTTTCACTTTCTGCATGTAAACACATCAATCTGATTCCATAAAGCATCTCTAAGTTAAATACGAGTTTTACCCGGCTTAACATATGGTCTCCAGGGACCAGGCCTAGAGACCCGGTCATCATCCATGTTTCTCCAAGATCCCCGGTCATCGTCCGCGCCCCGCCTGGGGCCCCGGTCATCATCGGCACTCCGCCAGGAGGACCGCTCATCATCAACACCTCCCCGCCTCAGCACCCGGTCCTCGTCCGTCCCACGCCTTGGTCCTCTATCCTCATCTGCTGTCCGCCAGCTTCCTCTGTCATCATCCAGTCCTCGTCTAGGTGGCCTGTCGTCATCTGCATGACGCCAACTTCCCCTGTCGTCATCACCAATTCGTCTGGGAGGCCTGTCGTCATCACCAATTCTTCTAAGAGGCCTGTCGTCATCCCCAACTCGTCTGGGAGGCCTGTCATCATCTGCATTACGCCAAGAAGGTCGGTCATCGTCTGCTCCACGGCGAGAGAAGCGATCTTCATCAGGACCACGTCTGGGGCCTCTGTCATCATCCACGCCACGCCTGGGTACCCGGTCCTCATCAGCTCTATGGGAAGGCTCTCTCTCGTCGTCATCCCCCAAGCGGCGCGGGCGATCTTCCTCTCTTCTATGAGGCCTCTCGTCATCCCGTCCTTCTCCACGTCTCCACTCCCTACACAGCAACAAGCCACATATTTTTTAAGAGCTTTTTTCTCAGAAAGCACTGATAAACTGGGGTAATTGTTTTATCTTACTCACTTAATCACCAGTCTAATAAATTAATAAACTCTGGTCCCTAAAGAATGTTTAAAGAGCCAGTATCTTATACCAACACAACAGGCCAAAACAGCAACAGCCAAAAAACAGGCCATTCATACTTTCTCAAGAAGACAACAGCAACTGCTAAACGTTTTACAACAATCTGCACAGCAACTAAAGCCTGCATTTTTGCCTGCCAACAGTTATTTTAAAAGATGGTTCAATCTACTTAACAAATCTAGAGGAAAAACATTATGGAACTGTTCACTTTTACCACCTAAACTGTTAGATTAGGCAACAAAAAAGAAGGTGGAAGCAGTTCTTTCTTGAGATGTGTAGGTCAGTCATCGTGGTAATGAAATACATTATGAATGTCCAGTAACAGTTAAACACATATTAACATGTTCACTTTAAGACATAAGAATTATTCATGGCTCTCCTTTCTTCATCAGCCAGTTTTTAAAACCACGGATACGTTATTAGCAAGATCCACGACTGGGGGCGCTACGTGCTTTCAGAAGCCCACTTACTTCTCTGGCGGGCCTCTCCTCCACTCAGAGTCGGCTTCCGGTCCTTTTCTCCACGTGCCTTCTGAGTCTCTATCTCCCCAACGAGAGTCCTGCCATCAGCAAAGAGAAGGTGAGGAACCACAGCGATAATGGTTTATTATTACAAGCACTAGTATCACCAAATATTTTTAAACTTCAAGTGTCTAAATATAAGCACATCTTTTTAAATCTGTAATCAGACTGAATAGTACAGCAAAACTACTATTCTCGTATATTATGGACAGCTTTTTATAAACAGGTAACACACCCAACTAAGCACAAAAACGGTAAACTAAATAAATGAAATGTCTAATGCAAGGATTTTCGTACTTCTGAGATGATTTTAAACTGGCCTAACACAGAACACGGTTCAACTGTGACAAAGCAACCCCTTTGAGACACACAAAAAAAATGGAAAAACTGAGATACACAAAACAAAAATATGTGAAAAGAGGAAAACAGGACACAGTGCAAACATAGTTGGGTCTAAATGTGTGCTAACATGACTATAAAACGTAAAGTGTCAAGAGTCCCATGTAGAATCATGTAATGATCTTGAGACAAAGGGGGCTGGGGATATAACTCAGTGGAATAAGCGCCTGCCTAGCAAGCGCAGGGTCCTGAGTTCGATCCCCAGTACCGCCCAAAAAAAAGGGAAAAAAAAAAAAAAAAGGATCTTGAGACAAAAATTTCCAGTTTGTTATAGTAAGACATCTATAAAACCATGAAAGATGCCACATTATGAAAAAAACTCAACCAGAACCTGATGTACAGGACAAGTGGGGGAGGATTATGACAGTGGAGACTAACAAAAGACAAGAGACCAGACACAAAAATGTGTAAGAAGACAATAATGTAAGGACAACAGGAAAGGTAAAGTCCTATGATAATGTGGGTAACAACTCCTCAATTAGGACAGGAAATTCAAGAGCTACAAGATAACCCAACATAGAATAAGCACCTGCTTGGCAAGCACAAGGTCCTGAGTTCGATCCCCGGTTCCACAAAAAAAAAAAAAAAAAAAGATAACCCAACATAGCACTCTAATGCTTATTAGAAATAAATTTTATCTCAATCATCTGGGAATGGGGTTAACCTGCAGGTTGAGTCAGAAGCTTGAGTGGGGTACGAATCTGCACTGCCAACACGCTCCTGGGTGGTGCTCATGAGGGCGGACCCCCAAACAGAACCAGGGTCACCCGCTAAAGAGTAGTCAGACAATTATTTCTATACTCACCTTCCTAGAAAGTGCATCATCGCCAAGTCGTCTCTCTTCCTCTCTACGACGCTCTCTTTCTTCAATTTCTAACTCCCTTTGCCGCTTTTTCCTTTCTACTTCTTCTAGTTTCTTGACCCGCTCCTGATATTCTCGAAGCTCTTCCTCACGTTTTGCTCGTTCTGCACGTTCTCTCTCTTCTCGCTCTATAAAAGGTATTAGGTTACTAGGTATGCCTTGCACCAACACCATTTCCCTAGTGCTATGCCCACTTTTCTGGTACTGAACAAGAACCATAGAGTATAAGTAAATTTAAAAATTTTTTAATTATTTGGTAATCAGCTAAATGGTAGAAGATACTAAGAAAACAAGTATGCTGCTCAACAACAGTTTTGTAATGAGTTAGGAGGCTATAACCCCTCCCCCCATTCTTGCATAGCCGGGACTCCAGATACAAGACCAGGACATCCTTCATCTGTCAACCATTCTTCAATAAATGCTAACACCCAGACAGAATACAGTAACTAAACAAAGAATGTGTATCCATTTTTAGAGTAACAGCAAAGGTAAAAACAAGTTCACAGATGCACTATCTTCACATGTAACAAACTGGTTCAAAGAACCCAGCTAATTGTAGTATTAAGGGGCCAATTATCTGGATGCTTATATTTGCTAAGACTACTAGTATTAACTGTATTACTCTTCTCCCATTTTGGTCCATATGGTTGATTACTTTTTTTTTCTTCTCTTTTTGAGGCAGGGTCTCAACTCTGCAGTTCAGGCTGGTCTCCAGCTAGTCACTTTGTAGCTCAGGCTGGTCTCGAACTCACATTGATCCTCCTGCCAGCGCCTCCCAAGTACTGAGATTACAGGCGTTTGCCACCATACCCTGCAGCCGGTTACCTTTTATCATTTGTTCTTCTGCCCTCCTTTGCTCCTCTTCTTCTTTTTCTCTGTAGTAAGTTAGCCTGCGTTCTTGTTTACGTTGCCTCTTACGTTCCTCCAAGCGATTATGCCTTTCTTCTGATAATCGCTCTTCAAACTGTTTAAGTTTTTCCTGCAATTAAACAGTCACCACAAAACCCGAAAATTATTCAATAGGAGTATGCTTTGAGTTTCAAATGACTCACAAATCTCTTGGAAACACAGACAGGAATCTCCAACTAAAGAAATCAGAATTTCCAAATGAATGAGTATGTCAAATTTTTAAAAATTCAGATTGTCAGAGCTGAGTGAAATGGTACACACTGCCAGAGGCTAAGGAGGACAATGTCAGGTTCAGGAACAGCCTGGGCACCTAGCAAGATCCTGTCTCAAAATAAAGAAAGGGTAAAGATGTACCGCAGCACTTCTTAAAGAGTCAATCCCCAGTACTTGTTTTTTTTTTTTTTTTTTGGGGGGGGTCCCAGGAATCAAACTCAGGACCTTGTGTTTGGGGCAAGCGCTTGTGCCACTGGGCTGCATTCCCAGCCCAATTCCCAGTACTTAGGGATTGAGGGGAGAAATTTAAGACTCCTAATATTAAGCTGAGCATGGTGGTGCATGCCTGTAATCCCAGAACTCCAGAAGTTGAGGCAGGAGGATCTTTTGAGACCAGCTTGGGCTTAAGTGAGCTCAAGGCCAGCCTGAACTGCATAGCGAGACACTATCTCAAAAAGACAAAAAATAGAAGACTGCTGATATTATCGAAACTCAGTGGGTATGTCTTTATACAAAATAAATTAATTAGAATTTTAACACCAAGGTACTTATCCAGTTTTTCATTTTTTATGTAAATGGCAGACAAAAGCTTATACCCAAAGGAAACTAAGCCAGGCAACTGTCACCTTTAGAAAAACTGATTCAACTAGTTATTTCTGCCTATAAAGAACTTCCCCTAAAGTTCTATTAAAATACAATTTGGGAGTCAGGCATAGTGGCACATGCCTGTAATTCCAGCACTCAGGAAGCTGAGGCAGGAGGATCGTTGCAAGTTCAAGACCAGCCTGGGCTATAAAGTGAGCTTAAGGCAAGCCTGAACTGCATAGCGAGACCCTGTCTCAAAAAGACCAAAATAAATAACTAACAAGTATAATATGACTAATCATTAGACATGTAACTCAAGACAGAATGTACCATTATATTGAAAGAGATAAAACTAAAAAAGTTCACAAAATTTCTCTAAAACCAGTAAGTTCACCTCATATACAGACTGCCGGGCAGCTTTGAGTCGCATCACAAATAAATCTCTGTCTTCAAGCATTCGTGACATTCGATTTTTATGTTCAAGAGCCTTTTCCCGTTCTAGCTGCATAGTGGTAATCTGCACATACATAATACACAGTTAAATTTAAAGCATTTCTTACTGATTATTCCCTAATTACCAACAGATATACTTTAAAAATTAGAAGCCAAAAAAAGAAAACAAAGAAGAAAAATAAAAAAATAAAAATTAGAAGCCACTCTTTCCCTCCTTCCATCTTGCCTTACAACCAAAGGTTCCCTAGGATGGCAATTAGGAACAAAAGACAAAGGAGTTGGGGGCATCTGTAACAGGTAGGTTTTATTTAGTTCCATGATTATCTGAAACTCTTTTGATAAAAAATACAGCAAAATGAAATAAATGTCAAGTGTAATAAGCACAATGATTTAGTTTCTTAAAGGCATGTTCTCTGAAAACAGCTAGAGGCTGAGACCAAGATTAAAAAAAGAGTTGGGCATGGTGATGCACACATGTGAATCCCAGTACTTAGGCTGAGGCAGGAGGACTGCTCCAAGTTCAAGGTTAGCCTAAACTACTTCAGAGACCCTGTGTTAACACAAAAGCCCCAGATCATTGCAGGTATGTTAATTGATCTGTAGCACTTTTCCATTTCTAGTTAGCTTTATATTATATATTGAGATTCACCACAAAAATTCTAATTTCTATTAAAAACTGAAGGATAACACTCACCTGATGGCAACCACCAGGTAAGATGGAACCGCCAGCTGAGTGCCACCCAGGGTCCCCACGTCTTTGCTATCTCTTGCTATGGTTACTTTTTTTTTTTTTAACTAGAAATCAGTTTACTGTTTTACTACACATTTGGCCACTATAGGCATTTGTAAACCCTGTTTTTATATCAGAAGATAAATATTATATAGACCAACAGAACTACTGAATGAGCTATTTATTCACAAAGACCACATCATTTATAGGAAATACCCAGAACAGTAAATCTGGACACAAAAAGTAGATTAGTGGTTGCCTATGGGTAAGGTGGTGATAAGGAAACGCAGACTAACAGTTACTGCTAATAGGTATAGGATTTCTTCGGGGCTGTTCTAAAATTAAGATTGTGGTGACTGTTGCACAGTTCTCTAAGTCGAGCAGAAACTATTATATACTTGAGCTATATAATTAACCTATTTAAAGCATAAAGATATTTTTAAAATAAGCTTTCTAGTTGTTTTTATGTTATATTTAATCTCTTACTGTGAAAATTTCTATTTTTCCACTGATCTGTCAGTAAACAACTATTAAAAAAAAAACATCATTTTCAACAATCAATTTTGAAAGCAGGGTTTCATTAATGGCAGAGGCTTTAATTAAGTTTAAAGTCTAAAATACAGTTAAATGAAGAACTCACTCTTTCTTCTTCTTGTTGTTCCCAAAGATCCATATCCTTAATCCTCTGCTCCTCGTAAGCACTCTTTATCAAAGGAATCTCTTCTAAACGTTTGGCTCTTTCAAAATAGTCAATCTGAAGACATGAAAAACATGGCATTTCATCTCTTTTAACTCATCTGTGTAACTTGGCAAAAGTTCATCGATCCTTTCACTAACCTTCTTTTCTTGATTTTTTAAGCGTTCTTGAAGTTCCTTCTTTTCTTTCTCCAGCTGTTCAACTTGTTTAGCCATGATAAAATCTGGATCCAGTTCTTCAAGGTCCTAAAAGGAAATACAAATACATCCTTCTTAATAACACACCTAATAGTCAACAGAGCTGACTACAGTCTAGAATCAAATCCTAAATTGCTGTTTGACAAGTGTTTCTTTTGGGGGAGTTCTTTTAGTACCAATTTAGGAAATACAAAGCTATTGTACAATAACCATATTTATTTTTGGCTATGTAGCATGATTGGCCTCAAACGCAAAGCAATCCCTCCGACTCAGCTGCCCAAGTGCTAGGATTACAGGTGTACACCAACATACCCAACTGAATAGCCTTCTGTTTCTCACTTGTCTAGTCTACATCTACTCAAACTCTACCACTATGATGAGATTAGTGGTTAAAAGATCCGGAATAGTTAGAACTAAATGCTTATACATTCAGTCTATAAAGCCAGTCACAACAAAATGAAATAACCAAATAACCAAAAATAAAACTTTTATGTTCCAGAAAGAGCTAGCTAAAACTCAGCTCTTAATGGGTGATATGCTATATACCTCAATGTCAATATCTTTGAATGCTTTTGCACCCAGCTCTGTTTTCTTGATCTGCTCCAAACGCTCACGAACAGTTTTCTTTTTGATTTGTTCATGTTCCTGTAAGATCCTCTCCTTCTCTCTCTCCTTCGCCTCCTGGCGCAGCCTCTCTTCTTCAGCCTTCCTTACTTTCTGGAGTTCAGCTTCCCTCTGCTCTAATTCTTCTTTCTCACGCTGAATATTCAGGCTTTCGAGTCGCTCCTTCCTTTCCTCAATTGTCTGACGGCGAGCCAGGATACGCTGGTGCTCCTTCCGTGAATTTTTAAGATACGCAGTAACTGCCAACTGATGCTGTTCTTCTTTCTCTTGCTTCAAAAATAAATGCATTTTAAAACATAACTGAAAGCAACATACCCTGGTATTAGATATTACAGATATTACAAAATAATTTTGACCCACTATCCTTCAATGTACCTGCATTTCGTAACAAAAAAAAATTATCATCCAAGCTGTTCCTTTCAAATAGCAAATGCTGTAACACCACTTCTACTCAGTCTTTAACAGTGACATAGCTAAAGAAGCTAAAGAACCACCTTTCCTGCTGAGCCAGTCTCTCTGCACCAAACCAGGCCTGTTTGTTGTTGTTGTTATTTGGTACTGGGAATAGAACTCAGGGCCTCTTGCTTGCCAGGTAAGTGCTGTACCGCTAAGCTACAACCCCGTCCCCAGTCCTAAGTGTTTAAGACAAAAATATCAAGAGAACTCACAAAACTTTAAGCAAGAAAAGGCCCAATCATGGTACTTCACTATTCTGAGGGCCACAGTGTATGCAGTGTGTTATTTTATACAATACTACCGATTATTACTACATTGCCTGTGCTGTGTACTACTTTATGCCACAGAAAGCTCAATGATTTGAATATCTGCTAAAGATAGTTCATAAAATAACAAAACTACCTAGTACAAGTAAGTTCCTTCACTCAGCTCAAACTGTTGAAAGACACGGTAAAGAAGTCCCTCAAGCTAAGATGAAGCATTTCCCTCGAAGATGCATACCAGTATGTGAGCTGGCTTGATAACTTCAAGTGCTTTTGCAAGCACTGAAGACATGGCTGTAAGCTGATTTCTTATCTGTTCTGAAGGCATGCTCTGCAGGTGAGGACCGATTGGGGCATCTTCTCGAGTAGCATAATTCAAATCAGATCCAAAACTCAAGGTCCGAGAAGTGTGGTCAATACGAACCTTTGAAAACATAGTAAGGAACACTTAAAACAGTATGTCAACATTCAGTCATTCTACAAAAGGCATTTTGTTCTGTTCTTTGGTTTTCTTTGGAGACAGGGCCTTCACTCTGTAATTCAGCTGGCCTCGAACTCACTATGTAGCCCAGGCTGGCCTTAAACTCACAGAAGCCTCAGCCTCCCAAGTGCTGGGATTATAGGCCTGTACCACCATGCCTGGCTCTACAAATGGCTTTATCAAAAAATATTTCAACTGAATTTCACAAAGAAATGAAGAGAATGTTAAGTACCTAAGCTATGTGATTTACTCAGTAAAACTTTAAAAATGTGCTGCTGTGTCAGAGGCAGCAAGTCTTTCTAGTCCTCAAAAGCTTTCTGCTCACCTCAGTATCCCCTCCCTTTGTAGTACATACCTGCAGGTCACAGTGCCTGGCTGCATCTACTATGGCCCGTTCCAGTTGGAAAGCATCAACAAAAGGAACCAGAGAAGTCAAACGAGAAAACTCAATGCTCTGATAAATCTGTGCCACCTGCATAAAAAACACAGGGTTAATAACAGCTGCTATCCATTCAGCACTTTTTATGTAAATCTCATGACAGCCCTGGGAAATTTTATCCACTGTTCAGAGAAAAAAATTAGGTAAAGCTCAGACAATTTATCTTAACGACACTGCTGAAACTGAAATCCATTCGCAGATTATCAACTCCAAATTTTATGCTAGGATGTGAGGGTGATCTGGCTGCAACATCTGTCACCCTACTGATCACCAGGGTTGAATCGGCTGATCTGGCTGGCTGGGCCAGCCTCAACACTGTTCCTCCCTCAACACTGCATGTGCATCCTTCCCAAAGCTGCACTCTCAGCTGAAGGGGATGACCATCCTGCGCTCCCCTGCTAGAGCCTCCAAAGAAGCTCTCAAATTTTATGCTATGACCCATCACATTATACTAAACTTCTAAAGTCATAGTTCTACAACATAAAATTAAAATGGCCATGTATATGTAGATAAAGATATGCTAATTTAATTTTAAATAATTCATAAAATTTGTCTGAAGGAGACTGGCAGCATTACTATTTATAGTTATTCTGCTAATTAACCTTCAACAATTTGTATAGCACATAAGAAATAACACTGCTCACCTATACAAAAGAAAGCAGGTCAATGAAATGTGCGTATGTTTAAATGAACATAATAAACCTCTCCCCCAAATAAAACAGCAGCAGCATGGAAGCCATTATAAACCATAACATTCAAATTTACTCAAAGATGGAATAAAATATTACTAATACCTAGTGTTAGCAAGAGACAAAAAAAATCTGTCCCATTTATTATTGGTGAGAGTCTATTAATCAAGTTTTCTGAGGAAGGAACTGAAGATTTAATTGTGTAAACAGTAACTGATTCAAGGGGCCGGGGACATAGCTCAGTGGCACAAGCGCCTGCCTGGAAGCACAAGGTCCTGAGTTCGATCCCTGGTACCAAAAAAAAAATTTGATTCTACTTCTTATGCTACAGTAAGTTCCACTGAATGACACAGTTATGCAAGATATTCAATGTTACAGTAATACTAACAGGTGAAAAACTAGAAATTAAAAAAAAAAACTAGAAATTCAGGTTTTCATTAATATAATCTGCATAAATATACCAGTAGTACTAGCCAACCTATGGCCCTTGTGCCCCAGCAGGTTGTGCCACTGAAAGTTCTATGACATTTGTCATCACTGCACTACACTTTCTGACTATGAAAAGCCATTGTCAGTATTGAATAAGACAGCCCTACATTATTAACAAGGAATACACACACAGATAGTATTTCAAAGCAAAAAAAGAAAAAAGCAGTTATATAAAAATCTGTTTTCAAAATGACATTTAATAACCCCAATTTGGGTAGGCTTTCATTTGACAATTATAAATTTGTTCAGCTTTTACTTTTACTGATCAAAACATACAACCAAGGGCTGGAGATATAGCTCAGTGGCACAAGCGCCTGCCTGGCAAGCACAAGGTCCTGAGTTCAAAAAGAAAAAAAGCATTCTTAAAACATACAACCAAATCACCTGGGGATATAACCTGCCTCTTGTGCTGGAGGCCCTCCTGGGTTTGACCTCCAGCAGTATCACCCAAAAAAACCCATGAAGGGTTCTGGTCCAATACCTTCATAAACATTCATCTATATCTTTACCTGCTGCAGGAGGCGAAGTATGGTATTGTTCTGCAGTTGTGGCACATACTGTTGTAACTCTGGTTCCTTTTCAGGTTGTTCTCGAACCCAATTTAGAACCTATAAAATCCATTAAATTGAGAAAGAAAACTATGCAACAGATACTAAATCAATGTTTTAAATATACAAAAAACATCTTACAGGCGAAGTAATTCAAACTTTATCATAAAGCTATTAATTCTTGTGTGAAGGTGACTGACAGCAATGGCTATATCAGTCATGCTGCTAATTTACCCTCAAAGGTTATCTAGCACATCAGAAATATCTTTTCTCTTGAATATAAAGAAAAAAGACAATGAAATGTGCACTGTTTCAACCATGTGGGAAATACTTCTGTTGACAAATATAATTCAAAAGTACAATGCCAGCTACATAGTGACACTGACAACTTACACAATGGCTTACCTTTGTGACTCTCTCACAGAGTTTTAGTGGGTTAAATTCTACCTCCAACCAGTTATAAAGATCTTTCACTTCTGGAACAACATATTGTAGCACATTAAATCTAACCTACAATAAGCAAAAGGGGAAAAAAAAGAATTACCGAAGGAAAATGTCTGACTCTGATTAAGAGTAAACTGAAAATAAACTGAGTATATAAAGTACAGGACTCCAAATCTGGAAAATGACTGTGAAACTGCCTCTCCTCAGCCCCCTTTAAAATTTTACCAAAATACACTCCAAACTACTGAGTTTTTGGTCCCATATTATGCCTCTAACTATAGTGAAAAGCCCCCAAGAACTTAAATACTTTACTGTGTTGGTTTTACTTTTTGTTTATTAAGTACTATGGCAAACCCAGACCGTCTTATTGCCATTAAGTGAAATGTCAGAGCTTACAAAGCATTTACTTTCATGTAAATCACAAACATCACAGAAGCACTATTTATATTAGGCCCAAAGAGAGAAAACTCAAATAACCAATAGGATAATGTTTTGTTCACTTAATAGTTGCCCTCACTCTTCTCAGGTTCCACACACAATCAACTACAAAGGAAAAACAGATACAGGGAAAAAATTCCCATCTGTACTACACATGAATTAGTGCTCAAATTTTATTTGACCTTTCAACAGTGAGTAACTATTTCCACAGTACTTACTTTTTATCAGATATTGTAAGTAACCCAAAGATTAGTATTCACAGAAAGTTATGTGTAGATCATATGCAAATCCCACGCCCTTTTAGTTAAGGGACTTGCCCATCTCCTCTGGATCTGGGTAGCCACCAGTGACCTGACATCAATCCGCCACCAAGGGATGACCGAAGGTAACATATAGCAGTATGAGCTGTCTGGACTTCAAGTGCTTCTGCAAGCACTGAAGATACGGCCATCAACCGATTTTTTTATCTGTTCTGAAGCACACGCTGCAGGTGAGGATAAAAGGGGGCATCTTCTGAGGTAGTGGTATGTGGCAGTTACAGAGTAGTTTCACTACATGATCCACTGCTTCAATAACATAAAACCGCGAAGTTTGGAAGAGGAAAAAGCTGGAAATACCACAAGTGCACCAAATTGGGTCTAAATCTACCTTACCTCGTCTGTTCGCTTCATCTTCATCTCTCATACATATTTCTGCTTGATCAGTGTCTGTAACTCCCTGAAACACAGTTAAGTCCCTGGCTCATGAACATCTGAGTTGCGAACTTTCACAGGTATGCTGTATAAGATTAGGTTGGATACAAATGAATCCGACTTATGAACAATTCTCGCAGAACACAACTTGTTCTTAAGTCAGGGACTTACTGTAATCCACGGTCCTTCTTGCCCAGTTACTCTTCCTCAATCTGAGTGTCCAACAGTACCAGCTTCCATCCTGCTATGTCAAAACTCCCATCAATTTATCCCCATATCCCACTGGGAGAGAAACTGCCTTAATTGAACAAAGTGCTCATTTATACCATGGTCATCTCTGTTCCTCCATCAGAATCTCCTAGCAATGATCAAAATTCCCAGTATTTAATAAGTAATTAAACCTTAATAGAAGTTTTCTATCCAAAGCTATAAATGCTCAAACTTCTACTAACCATATCATTAATAAGGCCAATTCGCGTTGGTGGGGCTTGAAGACCTAGCAGTGTTGCAAGGCGACGTTGTTTTTCAACTATAATACCATCCATATCCAGTAGTCGAGCAATATCTGTACGTTCAGGGGTAATAGGGATGGACAGAGTAGCCAAAAGGACTCTAGTAGACATTCTGTAGTGAACAAAGTTAAATCCGTTAGGTTTGCAAATGTTACTTGATAAGCAGGAAAAAGCAGAAAAGCACTGACAGTTCTTTTCAATCATCTATGTGATATGCCAGTGACTGAATATATATCACACAACTATTTGTATTATCACTGCATGGGATTAGCTAAAAGAAAAACAGACCTTGCTTAAATACTCAGAACCAAAATTCCACCTACTCACTGTTGTCATTTTCTCAACAAGACCGTGATTAAATGGTAGAAAAAGCAGTTACAAAGGCAGTTTTAACAACTAAGCGAAGAACTGGTCATGAGGAAAAAAAAAACCCAGCAAGGACTAAGTGAACAGTTATGTTAACCAGTGGAGCAGAGAGCCAAAAGCTAAATTTTTACTTCTCTTTAACACAAGAGGGCCAGGGATATAGCTCAGTGGTATAAGCACCTGCCTGGCAAGTACAAGGTCCTGAGTTCAATTTCTGGTACCAGAAAAAAAAAGTTATAAAAAAACCCCACAAGAACACCAGGTTCACATTCTTACCAGCTTGTACATGCACAATGACTGTCATCAGACAGCTTGCACCACCAGCAGCACAAACAAGATTTCAGCACTTTTGCCAGTCTTTTCACTAACAAAATAAAGTCTAAGGTGGGCATGGTGGCGATTACGCCTGTAATCCTAGCACTTGGGAGGCTGAGGCAGGAGGATTGTGAGTTCAAGGCTAGCCTTGGCTACAAAGTGAGCTCAAGGCCAGCCTGAATTGTGTAGTAAGAACATCTCAGAAAGACCAAAAATAAAATAATTTAAAAAACATAATAATAATAATAAAGTCTATAAATGGACCAAATCTAGTTAATTTGAATCTGGCTAATGATTGCCTCAATGTAAAAAGCTACTCATACCAATTTAAAGAATTACCATAAATTAAAAAATGTATTTCATTAAAAGAACTATGTATTTCTGAGTCATTTATCAACAATTCTCTACATTTTAACATGGAACACTTGGACTGGTGATATAGCTCAGTGGTATAAGCACCTAACGGGCAGGCACAAGGTCCTGAGTTCAATTCCTGGTACCAAAAAACAAACACACACACACACCATGGAACTCTCATGCATGTACAACTGCTTTACCACAATCTAGCTGTACTGTAATTTTTTACACCACTCTAACATTTTCCTTAATGGACTATAACGTGACATCTAGTCTGCTAGGTCAATTCTTCTTCTGCACTGTTGTACTAAGGCCCCGAGAAGCAGTAGAAGCCATCTACTAGGACAATCATGCATGACAATTAATATAGACCTGCCTGGCAGCCAAAACATGTTAATTATATACAGCCTATAATACCAGCACTCAGGAGGCTGAGACAGGAGACTACTGTGAGTCCAAGGCCAGCCTGAACTGCATAGCAAAACTCTATCTCAAAGAAAGAATTACAGCCCTGTTGTGAATGTGCTACAAATTCAAGCACTATGGAACCCTGAACACTGGGGCTCTTCACTATTTCAGTGACATTAGGCAAGATACTCAATTTTCAGAAAATAAAGGACTTTATGAAGGTTAAAACAAAAAATATAACCTGGGTATCAGGGTAAACAACCTGATACCCAGAGTACTTACTAACTATGGAAACAGTATACAAGGTGTGACGCAAAATGTGGTTAATATTTAAATTTCAAAAATATAGGCCAGGTGTGGTAGCGCATGCCTATAATCCCAGCACTCGGAAGGCTGAGGATCATTGTGAGTTCAAGACCAGCCTGGGCTACAAAGTAAGCTCAAGGCCAGTCTAAACTGCATAGTGAGACCCTGTCTCAAAAAAAAAAAAAAAAAAATCAAAAATATTACATAGAAGTTATTACCATGAATCCTCCTCAACCCCTCCTACTCTGAGGGAGGCTACCCATCATTCCTGTTACTTGCTAAAGTAGCTCAGGGAGTCCTCTTTAGTTATGCTGCTGTAACCGCCTCTGTCCTGAACTGATCCAACATACAACACATTTACCCCATTGGTCATTTTAACCCTGAGGAAGAGCCCGAAGTTGCAGGGGTACCAGATCCAGTGAATAAGATACATGAAGACACAATGTAATACTTTTTATCTTTCTGTGTTGCCCTTCCATTACATGGCATTCACCGTTTTTGATTATGCCTCCTGAACACATGAAGGTAGCCTTTCAGAACTCAGCAAGTGACAAAAAGAACAAGCCAGGCTTGGGAGCTCCTGCCTATAATCCTTGTGCTCAGGAGGCTGGGGCAAGAGGGCTGTGAGTTGGAGGCCAGCCATGGCGCCATGAGTTCAAGGCCAGCCTGCAATACAAAATAAAAGCCTTGTCTCAAACACGCAAAACAAGAAAGTGCCAAAAACAATGGGTTAAGCAAGTCTGCAGCAAGCGAGAATATTTTGAGGGGACTAATGCCACTGTGTCCTTCACAGTAATACATTTTCTAAGCTTCATTTTTTGTTTGTTTTCCTTTTTGAGATAAGGTCTCACTATGTAGTTCAGGCTGGCCTTAAACTGTATGTAGCCCAGGCTGCCTTCAAACTCACTGTGGCTTTGAACTCCCTCCTCAGCTTCTTGAGGACTGGAACTACAGGACCACTTTCTAAATTTACCATGCAGGGGGCTGGGGATATAGCTCAGTGGAATAAGCGCCTGCCTAGCAAGCGCAGGGTCCTGAGTTCGATCCCCAGTACTGCCAAAAAAAAAAAAAAAATGCTAAATTTACCACGCATTTGGTCACTTCTCATTACCATACTTAGATATCTTAAAGAAAAACAAGTTTGGACTAATGTGAACTATGTAATAATAGTGAATAACACGATGGATGCGGCCCTCAAAAGTTTCAAAGAAAC
>PVLD010018593.1:0-38614 GCA_004027595.1 Dinomys branickii | reverse complement strand
GCCTGCCCGATACGCTCAAAACATGGGACTGCCGGGCGTCTCTGCCGCTAACAAGCCGATCTCTGCCGGGAGTCGCCGGAAAGCTGCACCGGCTCGGGAGGCGGGAGGGACCGAGCTGGCTGCGCTCCCAGGGCGTTCAGACTGAGCCAAACTTCCTCCCCCCGCAGAGCATCTCTGGCTCCCAGCGTCTGGGGCTTTCTGCGCGGACCGCCAGATACGCGCGAAATGTGGGACTGCCGGGCGTTGCCGCCACCAAAAAGCCGATCTCTGTCAGGAGTCGCCAGAAAGCTGCACTGGCTCGGGAGGCGGGAGGGATCGATCTGGCTGTGCTCCCAGGGCGCTTGGACCGAGCCAAACTTCCTCCCCGCGCGGATCGTCCCTGGCTCCCAGCGTCTGGGGCTTTCCCACATCTCGCCACGGCAGCCTGGTCTGCCCTACCGCATCTCCCCCGGCATCTCAGAGAAATACGCCCAGTTTGAACTTCCCAGCCGAGGTCCCGGCATTCACGCTCGCCAAGTCTGTCTCGAGCTGGTGGTGTTTATTAAAGAGGATCGCTCCCTTGCTGCTCACCTGGTCGCCATCTTCCCATCATCCCCCTGTCTTTCTTTATAGTAGAGTAATATTTCATTTTATAAAAATGCCACAGTTTTTTTTTTTATGCAGCCCTCAGTGAATGGATATTTAGGTTGCTTCCATGATTTTGCTATTATTAATTACACTGCTATAAGCATAGGTGCACATATATTGCTGCAATATGATGTTTTTAGATCTTCTGGGAAAATACCCAAAGGGGAATAGCTGGGTTAAATGGGACCTTTAGGCCTAGTTTGCTGAGGAATCTCCAAACTGATTTCTACAGTGGTATCACCAGTCTGCATTCCAACCAGCAGTGGAGAAGCGGTCCTGTTTCTCCACAGCCTCACCAGCATTTGTTGCTGGTTGGTGCAGCCACAACCACAAACACACTCAGCCACCTAATCTTTGACAAAGAGGCCAAACAAGCTCACTGGAAGAAAGATAGTTTCTTGAATAAATGGTGCTGGAGAAATTGGCTTGCCACTTGCCAAAGACTGAAAATAGACCCAAGTCTCTCACCATGCACCAAACTCAAGTCAAAATGGATCACAGATCTCAATATTAAAACAGAAACACTAAATCTACTGGAAGAGAAAGTAGGTAAAAATCTTGAAGACATAAGATTAGGCAGAGAGTTTATGAACATAAACTAAACCACAAGGGAAACACTTCAGAGAATCAGTAACTGGGACCTCATCTTACTGAAAAGTGCACATCTAAAAAATCAGCAGCAGGGTCTGGGGATATAGCTCAGTGGAAGAAGCGCTTGCCTAGCAAGCGCAGGGTCCTGAGTTCGATCCAGCTGGCTGTCCCTTGGACAAAGGTCTTCTGTCTACAACATATAATTATAAAACATGAACCTGTCGAAATTGAAAGACCCAATACACAAGTGGGCATCTGAGATGAACACACACTTCTCAGGTAAAGAAATACAAATGGCAAACAAACACCTGAGAAAATGTTCTGCATCTTTAGTCATTCAAGAAATGCAAATGAAAACAACACTGAGATTTCATCTCACCCCAGTAAGATTAGCCAGCATTAAGGGATCATCCAATAAGAAATGCTGGCAAGGCTGTGGAGAAATAGGAAATCTTCTCCACTGCTGGTGGGAATGCAGACTTGTGAGATCACTGTGGAGATCGATTTGGAGATTCCTCAGCAAACTAGGTCTAGAGGTCCCCTTCAACCCAGCTATTCCCCTTCTGGGTATTTTCTCAGAAGATCTGCAAACATCATATCACCACGATATATGTGCACCTGTGTTCATAGCAGCGCAATTTGTAATAGCTAAATTGTGGAAGCAACCCAAACGTCCATCCACAGAGCACTGGATAAAAAAACTGGGACATTTTCATATAATGGAATATTACTTAGCTATAAAGAAAGACCAACTTGAGGCTTTTATAGGCAAATGGTGACAATTAGACACCATACTCACAAGTGAAATAAATCAGAGGAACATATGCAAGAAACGTATTGTATCACTAGTGTAAGAACCTGAAAGTGGGAATATAAATTAGGAGGTATGACGGAAATCTGATCAAAACTGAAAAGTACATGGGAGGAGGGGCAGGAGAAAAGGAAGAAAGGGACAAGTATGTATATATATGCAGGAAGGCTATCATGGTTCCACTATTGACTTTTGTCACTTTATGATAAGGAACAGTTAATGATTGGTTGTTTGATCAAGATTGTATATCTATATGTGTTTTCCTGAGCATACACTTTGAAGTTATCAATATGTAATACAGCAAACATTATTAATTCCCCTGTCACTTTGTCTATAATTCAATTTTGACTGTACTGTTCTTCTGCTACTTTGTGTCTCTTTGTTAATGTTTTCCTTTTCCTTTTTCTTTTTTTACTTAAAAAAAGAATTATCCCAAGAGGCAAGAGAAAACTTCCCACTCTCCCCACATCCCACTGTCTCTTCTCTATCTCTTCTGAAAATAGGATGGCTACTCATGCTTCTTTTCAGGCCCTTTTTGCATAAAATATTGTTTTTCGTCCTTTGAAATTTAGTGTGTCAAATTTTTTGATTAACTAGTTTTGTATTCAGCCTACTGTTAGATTTTTTGTTATTGAGTCTACCAGTGTGTGGCTTTTGCCTGGGGAGTTGATAGTATTCACACTGAGAGTTATTACTGAAAACTATTGACTTATTCCTGTTGCACATTCCTTCTTTTTTTACTTCTGCTTAACTGCTACCCAAGCCTGATGCGGTCATCCTGTTAAACTTTTGGCATCGTTGGCTTTACTCTTGCTCTCTAGGATATCATTCAGAATTTGTTGAGTGCTGGTTGCTGGTCCTGTATTTCCTAGTGTGCTCTTTTCTATGGGAAATTCTTATTTCTCCACTGATTTATAACTATAGTTTACAGGATATGTAAGTCTGGTTTAGAAGTTGTTTTGCTTTAGGGCTTTTCTGGTTTCTTCTTTTATCATTTTACTTTAAGCTCTCCTGGCCTTCAAGTTTGAGCAGCTTGCTGTATTCTTCTTTTTTTATAATGTATTTATTTATTATTGTTGTTGTTGGCTTTTTTTTTTAATGTATGTGGTGCTGGGGATTGAACTCAGAGCCTTGTGCATGCAAGGCAAGAGCTCTACCACTGAGCCACATCCCCAGCCCAGCTTGCTGTATTCTTAATGGGTTTTTATTTATTAGTAATTTGTTGTTTTTACCCTAACAATGTTTAAGTTTCTGTCCATATGTTTCACTTCTCAGATTTTGGAATATGATGTGTTATGAAGAATTTTTGTCTGAGTGTGGCTGTTTGGAGTATTGGGTTAATAATCATTAGTTAGTATGGGCTGATCAGGCCTGCAATCTTCCAGATGAGTGGACGGTGAAGGCTTAAATAAATGAGACAATTGAAACAACTGTAGGACTCCAGGAGGGTCTCACCCTCTTACAGACTTCAAGATTCTCTGAGTTAAGACCAAGGCTTCCCTGGGCAGTTCATATTTATTAGGTTTTCAAACAAAGAAGGAGGATACTTAAGAAAATGCAGGAGTGTAGCAGGACCTTGGGAAATATTTTCCCAAGTAGTAAATTATGTCAATCAGGACTACCTTGTCTTTTGGCTGCATTTATTGTAGGAGTGTGGAGGCTGCAGCTGCAGTCTCCTTGTAGTTAGTTGGGGTTGGAGCCAAATGTCCTCAGCTGTGGCCTTATCTTGTCCCATGTGGTATCAGCCTCAGAGTCAAGAGCTCTCAGCAGTGACCAGTGACTCACAGATGCTCACTTACTATGCGTCCACTGCCCATCCCCAGACAAGGTGCCTAAGCTTTGCACAGCTCACAAGCTAACGTGGAAAGCCAACTGGTTAATATCAAATCCTTCTCAGAGCCACTTTGTAGTGTTCTCCATCACTGGGGAATAATAAATACGCCTTATTTATTTCTGTATTAGGTTCTGTCTTCCTATTTGAAGGTTTTCTACTATTATTTCTCCTAGCAGATGTTTTAATATGATTTTCGCCATCTCGTGAATTTCACTAGTTCCAATTAATCTTAGCATATTGTTCCTTCTGTCATCCAGCAGCTGTTGGAGCCATTTGCCATATTCTTAAGGTCTCTCTTTACATCAGTCAACTGCAATCGTCCTCTCTTCTAGCTCCGATACGCTGTGCGCACACTGCTCTGATCGGCTGCCCGTGCTTCCAATTATTTTATCTCCTGGGTTTCTGTTTGATGCTTTTTCATGGACTCTAATTCTTTGCTAAACAGGTCATTCACATCTCATATAATTTATTTTATCTCAGCTATCTTTTTATTGTTGTCTTCTGTAAGATCATAGATTGTTTTCTTTACTAAGTCCATTTTCTCTTTAGTTATAACATCTTTGAGCCTGCTGTGCATCTTTGTGGTCAGTCTTTGTTTTTGCTGTTTTTTCCTCTTTTAGCACTGCATATATTTTAACTGTTAAAATTTACATTTCTTTCCATTTGTGCCCCCAGACCAGCTTTTGGGGAGTTCAGACTTTTTGGAGGTATTCCCTTACCTTGTCATCTCATATTGCATGAGTGTGTGTGCTTGCATGTGTGTGCTCATATGCAGGTGCAAACAATTTGTTGCTAATGTGGAGATTTCTTTAGCTGATGTCTGCTTTTCAGTGATGCCTTCTGGGCATGACAAACTGTTTGCCTTTGTCTGTGTCCCAAGATCTCACCTCTTCCATGAATTTGGGAGGGAAGGGTGCTGTATAATTAACCCAGCACTCAGTTCCCCTGAAATAAACCACAGCAGTGTTGATGACATAAGACAATCGAGATATGAGCATACAATAAAAACTCATTAGTAAGAATGACAGACAACCTGTCAGTAGCAGACAATCTGGATACCTGTATTTACACACTATAAGAATCATAAAAGCTGCCACCATTTCACTCTTAACCATGAAAAGAGATTTATAATTATCATGCAAACTCAATGATACATGAAATTTTGATACATAAAAAATATTTACTGAATGCACTAAACATTCCACCCTTAGCAAGAGAAAATAATTCAGCAAAAATGGTACAGGTTTAATTGAATGTTGAAATATTACTAAGGCTTACTGGGAATACTAATAAAAATGGAGGGACTTGGGAATGGGAGAATTAAAGAATGTATTTTACTGCCAGTATCTACTCTTCCATTTTAAATCCTCTCCCAATTTTTTTAAAAAGACAAATAATTTAAACATTCTTTGAATTCTGTCAACCTGTCCCTTTATTTCATGATCATGTTCCTGCTCTTTACTTTATCAACTATGGGACCATATGACCTTAGACTATTCTTAAAGAATTTTGAGTGTGATGGATCTGAAAAGAAAGAAGGCTAAATTTAACCAGGGGAATACTCACATGGATGCCTCTGGTTCTGTCTCCCAAATTCCAGAAACTGCCTTCTTTTAAAAGTATACGTTTTGTTTGGTTCTCCTTGTGTTGTCTCCTTTCTACTGATTTTTATTTCTTTTATCTTACCTGAGAACTAGGCAACTAAGTGTTTCTTAAACCTTGCAAAGAATTATTAGATTCCAGAAAACTGTTACCTCTTGTAGATTCCTTTCCCCACCTGACGTCTGTGCGGACACTTTGTCCTCAGCAAAATCTCCAAGACTGAAACCATAAAAACAGGTTTGCACTTCTGAAACCATTCTGGAGCCATTTAAATTTTTGCTATATCAGCCAGTGTCTGGGTATCGTCTCAATGTCCTTATATCCCAGTGAGTTGTCAGGTTGGAATTGTTATTCACTCACTAACCAGCGGGACAGAGAGATAAATAGGGCACTGAGATTGACAAAAGTCGTGCTGGTGGTGTAGTCTGCACTTGGTCAGGTGGACGCTGACACTGAGCAGGGTCTTGGTGCTCATGCGTGCAGAAGCTGCTGCTGCGGCACCAAGTTTCTGTTACCGTTTAGTTGGCAACAAGGAGTCCAGCAGCAGGGCACTCAGATCTGCCCCCTGCCAGGTGGGAGAGGGGATAGCGCATTATCAGAAGGGAGTGGAGAAGGCGCTTATTGAATGAGTAGTAAGAAGGATGGGTTTATAGCTGGGCACTGCGTCTTTCATAGATCGCATGTTTCTCTTTTGGGACTTAGCATATTTTGTCGGGAGATTCTGAGCTTGTCGTCTCAATCAGTGAGTTCTTTCTATTGCGTTCTTCATCTCAGTTGCATTAATTTCTGCCCTGATCTTTATAATTTTCTCTTTTCTTTGGGCTTTGGGCTTGACTTTCTCTTCTTTTTCTAAAAGTTTAAGGTGTAGCATTCGGTTACATATTTGTTCTCACTCTGTTTTCCTGATGTGTGAGTTCACTGCTATAAATTTCCCTCTGAGGGTTGCTTTCACTGCATCCCAGAGATTCCTGTGAGTTGTATTTACATTTTCATTTGCTTGTAGGTATTATTTAATTTCTTCTTTCATTTTATGTGGAACCCATTGATTGTTCAGGAAGCTGTTATTTAATTTCCACGTGTTTATAGAGTTTGGAGGTTCCTTTGTGATTAATTTTCAATTCATTGCACTATGGTCAGATAATATACATGTCATAATTTCAATTCCCTTGCATTTACTTATGCATGTTCTATGGGCTACTATGTGGTCTATTTTGGAGAATATCCTGTGTAAAGCTGAGAAGAATGTGTATTCTGAAGTTGGATAGAGCATTGTGTAAAGGTCTGAAAAGTCCATTTGTTCACAAATATGGTTCAGTTCTGTTATTTCTTTGCTGATTTTTTTTTGTCTGGTTGACCTATCTCTGTGTCAGTGGGGTATTAATGCCCCCATTGCAATTTTAATGATAGTTATTTGGTTTTTCATGTCTTTTAAGATTTGTCTTATTCAATTGGGTGCTCCAATATTTGGTGCATATATATTTATGATTTTTATCTCTTCCTCTTGTAGTTTTCCCCTAGCATGTATGTAGTGATCTTCTTTTTTTTAAATATACATATATTGCCTTCCTCCTTTCTGTTTTCTTCTTTCCCTCATCCCAGTCATTCCTTCCTTTGAGCAATTTCTTTCCCTTTCCTATCATCTACTGTAGTGATCTTCTTTACCTCCCTTGATCATTCTTCATTTGAAATTCACATTGTTTACAAACAGAATAGCTACCTCTGCTTTTTTTCTGGGTTCTTGTCCTATGGAGAATTGTTTTCCATCTTTTGACTTTCAGCATATAAATTTCCTTTTTAGTTAAGGTGTTTCCTATATACAGCATATTGTTTGATATTAGTTCTTGATCCACTATGCTAGTCTGTTTCTTTTGATTGGTGAATTGAGGCCATTTACATTAATGGTTATAACTGATATGTATTGCCTTATCTTTGTCATGATACTCTCCTGCTGTTGGTTCCATACTTTTCCCCTGTGTTTAATTGCTTGCTTTACTTGGTAGTTCCTTTCTGTTCTGGAAATCGTGGTCATTTTTATCTCTTTATGGAATATCTTTTAGTACTCTTTCTAGGGTTGGTTTAGTGTTCATGAAATTCTTCAATTGTTCTTTGTCATGGAAATATTTTATTTCTCCATTACATTTGAAGGATAGTTTTGCAGGGCAGATCAATCTGGGTTTGATGTTGTTTTCTTTCAGGATTTAAAATACTGCACACTAAGCTCTTCTCAACTCGATGGTTTTGAGATATCTACCATGATTCTGATGGGCTTTCCTTTAGAGTTGATCTCTTTCTTTTCTCTAACAGCTTATAATATTCTGTGCCTTTGCTGAATTTCTGGGATCTTGATTATTATATGTGTGGGTGTAGATTTATTTTGATTATGGCTAATTGGTGTTCTATATGCCTCACTTAATTCTATGTCAGATTCTTCTTCCATGCTTGGGAGATTTTCTGCTATTATTCCTGCAAATAGTCTTTTTATGTCATTTGTGTCATATGACTCCTGCTATTTCACGGTCACCTACTAGTCTTATGTCATGTTTCTTTGCCTAATTCCACAGGTGTTGATTTGATATTTCCTGGTTCCTTGTTATTTTTAAGGACTCTTTCCTGATTGTTAGCTGCAATTCTCTCCTCAAGATCTGAAAGCCTTTCATCAGCTTCATTCAAGCTGATTTGCAAGCTTTCAATGGAAATTTTAATTTTGTGGTTGTCACTGTAAATCTGTTTCATGCATTCCATTTATTTCCTGTATTGTTAATTCAAGATTTCCATTATTTTTCTGTGGTCCTCTATGCTTTATCTGTGTCTTCCTCACATGTGCTGAGCAATTCTTTCATTATGATTGTCATTTCTTTTTTCAACTGAGAGATTATTTTTGATCTGATTTCCTCTATGGCCTGAAGTTCCTTCTTTCTTTCTTTCTTTCTTTCTTTCTTTCTTTCTTTCTTTCTTTCTTTCTTTCTTTCTTCCTTCCTTCCTTCCTTCCTTCCTTCCTTCCTTCCTTCCTTCCTTTCTTTCTTTCTTTCTTTCTTTCCTTCTTGCTTGCTTGCTTGCTTGCTTCCTTGCTTTCCTTTTTGAGATAGGGTCTCACTATGCAGTTCAGGCTGGCCTTAAACTCACTATGTAGCCCAGGCTGTCCTCAAATTCACAGCCATCTTCCCTTCTCAGCTTCTGGAGTGCTGGGATTAGCAGCATGCACAGCCATGCCTAGCCTTTTTACTTCAGTCACTATCAGGTGTATGACTTCCAAGCTCTTCTATGTCAGAGTCACCTTGGCTTGTTCTGGGTTGGGTGGAGTTCTGAGACTGCATTTTGCACCTTTGTGCTTTCATTTCCAATGCAGGAGGTGGAGCACCTAGCCTTACCCTTCCTGGGCGACTCACTGAAGATCCCTGTGTTCCTTGGGGTTGAGACTCATTCTGGCTTTTTGGGAGGGGTAAGGCATATTCCACAATGGTGATGGAATATGGAAGACTTAGTCCAGCCTCTCTCAGCAGCCCAGGGAGCAGATGTCATTCTCCCAGGAGGTCAGAAGTTTCTCATGATGGTGGCAGGAGATGGGGCACTGAGTCTGGCCTCTCCCAGCAGCCCAAGGAGTGGACTTGGCTTTCCCAGGAGGTCAGATGTGTCTAGAGTTCACAAAGGATGGTGGAGCACACACCTACCAGTATTACATTGTTTTTCTTTGCATCATTTTATAGTTGTTGAATTGTTATTTTCTGGTTCCTTGTTATTTTTTAGAGATCTTTCTTTTCATGATTGTGCTAGCTGAAATCCTGTCTTCAATGTCTGAATGTCTGTCTTCAGTATTGTTCATGTGTTTTTGACAGCTTTCAATGAAATTTTTAATTTCCTAGATATTTAAATGTGTTTCATGAATTCAAATTGTTTCTTATATTGTTAATTCAAAGTTTCTACCATTTTTCTGTGATGCTGTACTTTTTATGTAGGACTTTAGCTATGCTGGGCAATTCTTTCATTGTGTTTGTTATTTCTTTTTTTAACCTGAGTAATTATTTGTGGTCTGATTTCTTTTATAGCTTTATGGAGGTGTTTCTTTACTTCAGTTGTTATCACTTCAGAAATTTGAGGTGTGTGACATCCAATTTCTTCTATGTCAGTGTCTCCTGAACCTGTTCTGGGTGTGCTAGGTGTCTGAGACTGCATTTTGCTCCTTACTTTGACATTTTCTATTAAAATTTTGTTCTCTTTAAGATTCTGTTTTCTCTGGTGATCCTTGTGAGTTTTGGTAGTAAGTAGCTATATCACTATTATCAATGCCTCTCGAGGAATTGTCTGTACTTCAGGAACATGTTCTATTTGTAGGAAATTGTTCATTTGTGTTTATCCCAAGATTTTACATTTGCAATTAATTGAGAGTGAGATATTGGTTTCCGTTTGGCTCAGTCCCCAGGCTTTTGGCGTAGGGCTGTAGTGAGGTTTTTACTGCAGAGCTTCCCAGTGTTGTTACAGAAGGGAGAAAATCTGATTACAACAGCTATTACATTCTAACTACAGTACTACAATTAATAATAAGCATAATTTAGAAACTGACCAACTGTGGCAAATATTGATTTTGCACTTTACAATATGGCAGCAAAGTCTGTAGTTATATAACATAATTGATCATAAATTAGACACTTGATCTTAGTCAAAAGGCTCAGAAGTGAATGATCGTAAATTAGGAGTTAGTACGCAAAATGTTTCCCCTAGCTGGAGTGGATTTACACTGGGTTCCTCTGGACAAGACAGTTGCCATGTCATGAGTACTTCCTGCAGAGGCTGACTGACCTCCAGTGTACAACTATGGGCTAGGCACCAGGGATCCTCCACACTGAAGCTCCCAAGATGTCAGAAGGGTAGTGTGTGCGGTTTCTACTCTCCTGCCACTGATATTCCTGAGGCTCACTGTAGCTCCTGTGATGGCAGGGGGGAGTACCCCCCAGCAACTCACTGAAGCTCCCAAGCTCTTTCTCAAGGCTCACCATTATTTCTGCAATGGTGTGGGGATGGTCATGGAGTTTCCCCCAGCAGCTCACTTAAGTTCCCAAGCTCTGTCCCAAGGCTCACTGTCTCTTCTGTAATGGGGGGATGGGTGTAGAATTTCTCCCCTCCTGAGCAGCTGACTGAAGCTTCCAAGACTTACCAAGGCTCAGTGTGGCCACCACAGTGGTGGTGGGTCGAACAGTAGAGTTTCTCACCTCCTGAACAGTTCGCTGAAGTGCTCGGGGCTCACTGAGGCTCAGAATTGTTCCCAGGGTGGTGTGGGGGATGGCTGTGGAGTTTTCCCCCCTGCTGAGCAGTTCACTCAAGTTCTTGAGGTTTTTTTCTTGTCTGGGAAGTTTTTTCTCCTACTTCTATAAATAGACCTTTTATATCCTATGTGTGGTCTTCTTAGTTGCCTTTAATTCTAATTACTCATATTTGTCTTCCTTGAGTCAGCTAGCCGCTGTTCAATCTACTTTGAAGCAAATGTCAGAAAATGGAAAGATGACCCATACTCTCGGGTAGGAAGGCCAAATACGGTGAAAATGGTCATACTTCCAAAACTGTTATACAGATTTCATGCAGTTTTGATGAAAATTGGTCAGGATTATCACACAATTAAAGAAAACAATCCTAAAAGTCATTTGGAAACAGAGAGACATAGAGTAACAAAGACAATTCTGGACAACAAAGGCAAGGTGGGGGCATCACAATCCCTGACTTGAAACTATATTGCAAAGCTGCTGTGATGAAAACAGAATGGCGCTGGCAACAAACAAACCTGAGGATCAATGGAACAGATGAGAAGATGTAAACATAATTCCAGACCCATACTTAGTCACTTTATCTTTGACAGAGGTGCATACTTAGTCACCTTATCCTTAACAAAGATGCCAAAAACTTTCACAGGAAGAAAATAGCTTCTTAAATAAATGGTGCTGGAAATATTTTGGCTTTCCACTTGTTGAAGATTAAACTTAGACCTACATTTTTCACTAGGCACTAAACTAAATTTGAAGTGGATCAATAATCTAAATATTAAAACAAAAACACTAAATCTGCTGGAAGACAGAAGAGGTAGAACTTTTGAAGACATTGATTTTTTTTAGTTATCTCTTACTAATCAGTTACTTACTGCAGCCCTGCCCTTTAAATTTGATACTTTGCCCTCACATAGGTTACTTCTGCTCCCCAGGCTTGCAAATAAATTTTTTTGGTATTGGGAATTGAACTCTTACCAGGCAAGGCACTGTGCCACTGAACTGTATCTTTGGCCCTCGGCTGAAATTTCAATCTCCTGGATTTCTGTTTGGAACTATTTTATGGACGCTCTTTTCAATGCTTTGCATTCTTGTGTCACATTTCCCTCTTTACTAGATTTTTGTCAGTGTCTTCTCTAGCTTCACTGATCATTTTTTTCAATTGAGTCATTATCTGTTTAGTTGTATCTTCTTTGAATTCATCAAGCACCTTACTGAACTGTTTTGTGACATTCATTTATACCCTTTTGTTGAAGACCACTACAAAGTGGCTCTGAGCAGGTTTTAATATTAACCAATTGGCTTTCTATGTTTACTTGAGTCGTCTGAAGCTTAGGCACCTTGTTTGAAGATGAGCAGTGCACTCATAGTAAGAAAACCTCTATGAGCCACTGGCTACCACTGAGGCCTGTATTGGCCTGTAAAGCTATGATGCCTTAAAGGACAAGATAAGACCACAGGTGACAATGACTGACTCCAACCACCATTTAACTACAGGAAGACTGCAGCTGCAGTCTCCACACTCCTACAATAAATACCAACCTAAAAATAAGACATTCTGCTGATTGACATAATTTACTACTTGGGAAAATTCTCCCAAGGTCCTGCTCAGATTCCTGCATTTTCTTTAGTATCCCCCTCCTTTGTTTGTAAACCAAATAAATGTGAGCTGCCAAGAGAAATCTTGGTATCTACCCAGAGAATATTTAATGGTGTAAGAGAGTTAGACTCTCCTGGAGCCCTGAAATCATCTCAAATGTCTGATTGACTTAAGCCTGCACTGTTCACTTCTTTGGGAGACTGCAGGTCTAATCAGCCTGCAATAACTAATGGTTGATTAATCCAATACCCTTTCACATGTTTCTGCCGAGTGACTTTTGATTTCCTCTCCCTTGATGTTCTCTGCATCAGCTGTAGTGAAGTTGGGAGTTTTTAGAGGCATTTTGCTGCCTTTTTTCTTGTTTCTATGATTTGTTTGCTTTCTGTGTTGGACTTTGCAGTGTTTTTGGCTCATGGCTTGCTTCTTTGGGAACCAGCATCAATATTATTTAATTCCCTGAGACAATCCAGATATCAGCACACAGAGAAAACTAATTGACAGTATCACCTATGTCACCCTGGAATAGTGGCAAAGTCAGTGAAAACAGTGATGTGAAGAATGAACCACGTCCTAAAAAGTCCCGAAAATCACTCCTGAACCAGAGGAAAGAGGTGTATTATTTCAGTGTAAACTTAGGCAACACGGATAATGACCTATAGTAAATTGGGCGAATATTTTCCACTGGATACAGGTGGTGGTGGATAATTTCAAGCAGACCACTGGGTAAATCCTATTTCCTTCAGATGCACTCCCTCTGGAGGCTACACCCACCGGATCTGGTCTCTGAGCTAAGAATACAGACTCCATGCTCTTCCTGGTTTGAGACTGAATGTACCAGGTGATTTCAGACCTGTGTCCAGCTTTCACCATCTCCCAGCCTGTCCCAAGGGCGAGCTCTCACTAGTCTCTGTGTTAACACTTTAGTGCAAGAGCCAAATTCTCCTCCCCAGTGTTGTCTAACCCTCAACTAGGTCAGTCTTTTGTTCATCACCTGCGCCACTATGTGCATGGGACTTGCAAGTTGCTGATGCCAATGACGGAGCTAGCGCAGGTCCTGTCTCCTCACTCTTGGATGACCAAGGATCTGGTTGCCAGTGGCGTGTGGGGGAGCAGATTCATTCTTTATGGATGAATAGTATTCCACCGTATGTATCATATTTTTATTATCATTTCATCTACCGATGGAACCTATATTGACTCTAAATGTTACCTGTTCTGAATAGTATAGAAAGAAACATGGGTATATAGATAATCTTTTTCTTTGATATGCTCATATAATCACCTCTGTCTGTGTGTCTAAAAGTGGGAAAACTGGACTATGAATGGGCCTACTTTTAGTTTTTGAAGGAACCTCTGCACTATTTTGAATGATGAGTATATTAAGTTATATTCCTATCAACACTTCTTTTCTCAAAGTCCTCATTATCTTTTAAAATTTTGGTGTGTTTGATAATGACCATTCTAACTGAGCCACACATCTTTCTAAAGTAACTATTAAGTATTAACTATATGTTCTTCATGTCTTCTGCCACTGCTTGCTCAGCTTTACTGATTAGGCTTATGGGAATATGTGGTGATATTGGGGTTGATTCATTTTAGTTGTTTACAAGAAGAATTAACAAGAAACACTAACATCTAAAGTTGGGCAAAAGAAATAACGTATGATGGATGATACAGAAACAGAGGAACATATCAGACAACTGTGCAAGGATAATGTAAGAACCTCTTGTTAAATATGGTGAATGAAGTTTTCTGGAAATGGTACATTTATGGAAACTTTATGACATAATAATTTCTCTTTACTCCAGTAATAAACACTATAATTTTATAGTCTCCCAGATGGAAAACAGTTGTAGTCTAAGATCCTGCATTTGGAGTCTTACGGAATTGCAAAGCATTTAGAAAGCTACAGAAATTGTCAAAATGAAAGGTAGTTTAAAGTTCTGTGATTTATCATTTCTTGTTTCCTGATGAACAACCTACTTTGACCGTGTGATATTTAGTTAGTTTCATAAGAGGAGTCATTCTTTCTCCTTGTAGCTCTGTTTACCAAGTCTTCTAAAATGTTGGACTTTTCATCATGTGCTTCTACTGACTCATTTTGAAGGAAACATATTTCTATGCGTTGATGTAGGACACCATTACATTTGTACACAGAAGATGCATTTTTCTTTCTTTTTTTCCCTTTTTATTCCCTGGGTAAAAAACAGTGTGAACACTAAGATATAACTCCCCGGAAAATTCAATCAAGGAAAGACTCACTTTTCCCCAGGGTCAGAACTATCATTTGGTCACTGATATTGAAGGTTGCTAATTAGAATCTTTTACTTCAAGAAACAGTACAAGGCTCTTTGTTGTGCAGAAGGTGACAGCCCGAACCAGAACATGCAGTTATCTTCTTCTGACTCTAGAAAAGAATTTTCACCTCAAGTATTCTCATTTTATGCATGCAAATGTGTTACCGTTTAGCACAGTAGTATTAACCCAGCCTATATTTTGTCAGTGGATCTACGTTTAAAATCACTCATTAGTCGTTTTCTTTTTAAGTTTTATCCATAATTTAATTCTTATTTGACATGTCTGTGATGTGTTTGAGAGAGGTATGGAGAAGAATACCAAATGAGCAAATGTGAATTTTGCTAATGGAATACAGGATGATTCTTTTGGAGAACTAAGGCTGGATCTTGACTGGAGGGTTGAAATTTGATCAGAGAAAGGTATGCCAGAAAGAAAGCATGATATTTTCATCCTTTATATTTCATACTTCTTTCTACATGCCTATTCTACATTTTATTTTAATTTTTCATGGTAATTTTCTAATTTTGTGTTTGTACAAATTCTAATTTCTATCTCTTTGTCCTTAGTATCACTCAAACAAATTCCTATTTTTCTCTTTGAGGATTATAACTCTCATATGACTGAACTGTAATTTTTTTTAAAAAAGGTTGAGACAGAGTCTTCCTATGCTGCCCAGGATGGTCTTGAACATGAGACTCTCTTGTCTTTGCCTCCTGAGTAACTGGGATTGTGAATTGAGGCTTGTTATGTTTCCCAAAATTTGGAGGAAATTGGTCTACCATCTGAGAAGAAGACATTCTAATTCAGGTAAGGGAGAATTCTGATTCTCACTGCCATTTTGCAAAGAAGAGTTAAGTTTTCAGTTTTGTATATGAGTCATTTCTAGGGCTCAGAGAGGATTAATCTGTTTTTCTTTTCTTCTTTTTTTTGACGCAATCAAGATGAAGCAGACTGTGAGACAGAGAATACTTAAATCCTCAGGAGAAACTGTGCCATAGGGAACTAAGGTTACAAATAAGGCAATACTTCAGAAGTTGAGGGCTAAGTCTTGAGGTTGCTTTCTCTAGTGGACAAGGTGCTTTATGAGAAGCGGGGAGGTGTAGCGGCACAGAATAGTCAGAAAACAGCACAGTTAGGAATCTATCTATCTATACATATTTTTTTTTCCACGTGGTTAAACTTGTGATCTCCCTGCTTCATTCTGTCAGAGTGCTGGGGCACCTTTAGGTGTGCCACATTGCCCTGTACTTTGAATATTTGTCTTAAAATATAATGGTGTACACAACAGAAAATTGTAAAATAAAAGAAAGGAAAGAATATTCACTCATATTCTTTTCTCATAAAGAGCGCTACTGTTAAAATTTTTTGTTTTGTTAACATTTTACAATTCACTCACAGTTTTTAAGCAATTGCAATAATTTGGATTCCGTTTACTGCTTAGCTGTGCAGAATTAGGAATTAATCATATCTCTTTGAATCTTTATTTTGTAATCTGTAAACTATGCATTATTTTTCACTGGCTATTTTGCAACAAAAGTATATAGAGGCTGATGTCTTTTAGCAGAAAATCAAGTTAATGTTATCCCTTTTGGTATTCCTATCCTGCAGAAAATGATCAATAAAAAAGAAAATAAAGAGCAGCATTTATAGAAATATAAAACTTGAACAAATTATCTTAGCTGCAATTATGTGAGTGAATAGCAACATTATCAAGTCAAGTAAATTGATAACACAGAGGGCTGATTGTCAGGGTCTGAACAATTCAGGAGAGACAATCATAGTTGAAATTGATGTGAGCTGGAAGGGTAGGTTCATTCAGTTATCTTAATATGCATAAATAGCTCCAATGAGATAGAAATCATGCAAGAAAATGAAATGTGAAGGATAGACTCAGGAGGCATAATGTATAAAACAAAGTGTACTTACAGAAGGATAAAAAGGAACTGGGAAGAGGGAAAGGCTAGGGAGTGGAGAAAAGTATTCAAAAAGTCCTCTTAATCAGCATTGGAAAAATGTAAGAAAGAGAATACAATATACTGGTCCAGGAAATATTTCACTTAAAAGAAAGAGTAGAGGAAAGTATAACTGGAAAAAAGACAGTCAACATAAAAACAATGGTATAGTAGGCCTTCTGTGTTACTTAGAGGATAATAAAAAGAATAGTGTCTGCACCCAGCAAAAATTTAAAATGAGTATTATCTTTTTGTTGGTGACATAATTGTAAATCTAGATAATTCAAGACACGCTGGTAAAAAAACCACTCAAGAAAGCAGGAAGGCAGCTGCATATAACAGACAAAGTAAATAATTTATACCATTTTAGTATGTTTTCCTTTGCTGGTACTTTTTTCATATTAAAACTAGGAAGTATACATTTCTGTATACTTCCTGATACATCGCTCCTTGAATTCTTAGGTGCCTGGGTTTGTATTTGTCCTTCTTGGTCAGAGCTAAAACTAAATTTGAAGTTCCATGATTAAGTGATCTTAAAGAGACAGGCATTGTGGAGCTAATTTGTGATGAATCTTGGACTAGTAACTCTATGTGTTAAAAATGGTGAGATCTTTAGTTTTGGCATTTGTGCCATTACTCTAGAAACAGTATGTCTTATTCAACATAAAAATTACATTTTTCTGCCCCCTGTGTTCTTGAAGGAACAGTAGCTTTTGGATGAGCCTTGCACAGGAAGTTAATGGACGGAGGATATCACTCGCTGGTGTCTGAATTTTTGTTGCTGGGACTCACGAGTTCTTGGGAAATTCAGATTCTCCTTTTCTTGTTTTTCACAATATTTTACATAGCAAGCATGTTGGGAAACCTCCTCATTGTGCTTGCAATCATCTCAGATCATCACTTACATTCCCCAATGTACTTCTTTCTGGCAAATCTCTCCTTTATCGATACAGGTGTGTCCAGTGTTGCAACTCCTAAGATGATTTATGACCTCTTCAGAAAACATAAAGTCATCTCGTTGAAAGGGTGCATCACTCAGATGTTCTTTATCCACACTGTTGGAGGTACAGAGATGGTGCTGCTGGTAGTCATGGCCTATGACAGATACGCTGCCATCTGCAAGCCCCTCCACTACCTGACCATCATGAGCCTGAGGATGTGCGTTTGTCTTCTGGCTGTTGCTTGGAGCATTGGTCTCCTCCACTCTGTAGTCCAGCTGGCTTTTGTTGTGAACTTACCGTTCTGTGGAACCAACAAAATGGATAGCTTCTATTGTGACTTTCCTCGGTTCATTAAACTTGCATGTGTAGACACCTATGGACTGGAGTTCCTGGTCATGGCCAACAGTGGTTTCATCTCCATGGGCACCTTTTTCATCCTGATTGTGTCCTATATCTGCATTTTGGTCACGGTTTGGAAGCACTCTGCAGGTGGTCTGGCCAAGGCACTTTCCACTCTCTCAGCTCACATCACTGTAGTGGTTTTCTTCTTTGCTCCTTGCATTATTGTGTATGTGTGGCCATTCCCTACCTTACCTATAGATAAATTTTTAGCTATCTTTGATGTCATTGTCACACCTTTTATGTACCCTATTATCTATACATTTAGAAATAAAGAGATGAAGATGGCTATGTGGAGACTCTTTGTTAAGGCTTTGCATTTGAGAAAGAGTCCTTAAATGCACAGTTCAAGAAATTCAGGTTAATATTATCTATTCTTGCAAATTAATCTTTTTGAATGTTGTAGAAATGTTTTGTTTTAATGCAATTTTCAAAATCTACTGTGAAATCTCTTGTCCAGGATTATTTTGACCTAAGCAAATTTCCCTGAGGTAGTCTTGCTCTAAGAATTCTGAAAATACGGAGGAGGAGTTAGCTCAGCATGGAATATTATATTTAGGACTGGAGGTCATGTTTGTTATAGAAGACTCCAGTGATGGTGATTTGTGAAACTTCACATATCAGACAGACTTTCCATTAATATCTACTTTGGGCATTCTTCTCTTTGATACTGATTCTGAAAAACCTATCTCCTCTAATCCATATAGGTACTTTTGTTTATGCTACCTGAGTGTCTCAGTGTCTACACACCTGGAGATAATTGATTATGAATAAAAGTGCAAAAAATTCTACTTTATGTGAATGATTCTTAAAACTAAATAAAAGTGTAAAAATTAAAAAAAAATAATGCAGGTCAAATCTACAAATGAAAAGATACAAGGGTCCATGTGAAGAATTGTATTACTTTTCTTGTGATAAAGCTGATCATCCATTATTATTATCAATATTGTTATTGTTATTATTATGATAGCAGTATTTGGCAGTGAAGATGGGACCCAGGGTCTTTGCACTGTGCTGCATCCCTAGTTCTTTTTTGTTAAATTTTCAAGAATTTTTGAGTCAATATCTTGCTGATTTGTTACACCATCCAAGAGGGACTTGTATTTGTAATATTTCTGCCACAGCCTCCAAGGTTTGAGGGTTATAGGAGTACCCCACTACATTGAGCTTAAAGAATTATGCTATTCATAGTTAGTAAAAACAATAAATATTTAAATAGTATATTTGTTCTCACTGGGTTACCAGATGAATAGTAGGTATTGACATTTTAATATACTCTTGCTCCAGTGTGGATTCCACATTGTTTTCATAACTGACCTACCCTCCATGAGCTTCAGGATGATCTGTAGCTATTATTCTAATGGGAGCAAAAGATTCCTAGTAAGATTTGGAGAACAATATTGAAGGTTGAAATTTATGTTTTTACAAAAGTTTATCCTATAACTTGCACAAATTTTCCATTTTCTAAAATGTTAGATTAGACGCCTTTTAACTTGAAGATGGATAGTTTGGCGCTTTTGCTGTATAGTTCTTGCAGTTAATGTGTTAAAAATTCCATCTGAGGATGTCCCACGACAATATAATATGGAGGACAAATTCCATGCACAACTTACATTAAACCTGTTATACTCCCTTTAGAATCCTGGTGTTCTTATGTTTCCTCCAGCAGCACATATATTAAAACAAAGAAACCTGGTTTCCTTTCTCTGTCTTTGCCTCTCTCTCTCTGTCTCTCTCTTTCTCTCTCCAAGGTTTCACAGAGTTTCTCCTGCCTTCGCTTTCTGAACCTTGGGATTATGGGCATGTACCAGCAGGCCTACTAAAAACCTGGTTTTCTGTTCTTCTTTGCTAGTTTGGAGATGCCATTGATCTTGGGCAATATCTAGGTTCAATTCCTGTTTGGTGAAATCCTATCATTTAAAAATAAAAAAATGGAAAATTTTGTGATGCTGGCGATCAATCAACCCCAGTACCTCACACATGTCTAGTTATGCTCTACCACTGAGTGAAACTCAACTCCCTCTCTATTCTTTTTAGCATTGCATATATATTTATATTGGTCCTTTACTCTCCCTTTTCTTTGTAATTTTCTTAATTCAGACAGTCTTTTATTCCTCACCTCCATATTGGACTCTGGGCAGTGAGCCTCCCCATCATAGAACATCTCCCCACTAGAGAGATGTTCTATAATACAAATCTGATAAAGTGAATACTCCCAGTGATCACCTAACCTACAGGGGTGGAAGTCTTTCCTTTTCCATACTTCTCATATAGGAATGATGAAATCTCGGTGTGTGTATCAGCTTGAATATATTGCTATCACATACTGGTGAACCATGTAAACTCCTGAGCATCAAAACTAGAATATCTGACATGATGGGAGACCTTCAAGAATTAATGTTTCTGGAACACATACATAGCATGTTCCACAGTAAGTTTGGATCCCTGGATGTTACTCTAGAGAAAAACATAGGCACCAGCTTAACTGCTTGTGATTGGATGTTTTATCCATGTGTGGTTTGGACTGAGGGTGTTGCTGATCTAGGAGTACACTAGGAGTGCATCAAGTTGAAGAACTTATGAAAACTTTGGGCTGAGCTAAACTGACATGAAATATACTCTGATACCACTGCTAATGATTTTTATCCCAAGTCTATGGTTTTTTGAGACAAATTTCAAAATCTCTCTCTGTCTCTTTCTGTCCCTCTCTCCCCCTTCCTCCTTTCCCTCTCTCTCTTCTCTATGATCTTTCTGTCTCTTTCTCATATTGGGGAATGAACGTAAGGTCTTTATTGCTCTAGGCAAGTGCTATTGTACTGAAATGCATCCTCAATTTCTCATAATTTTTTTTTACAGACAAAGCTGTAAGATATATATTGATTGATAACAGAATTTGATGGGGTCCCACTTACTTTAACAATAATGCTCTGTAAATGCTTTTCAGAGCAATTTTGCCTATCTTTGAAGAATTTATGTTTATTGCTCTTTTCTGATTACAGAAAAATTAAGTATGTTAAAGAAAATTGGAATACTATGTAGAAATGTATTCATACCTGAGTAATACTTTTCTCAACAGCCAGTGGCAAAGATGTATGTGTATATCTCATTTTAGGGATTGATAAAATCAGAAATACGAGTATTTCCTGTAAAGATGGTTAAGAGCTCTGCGTATCTACCTACAGTGAAGACTAAACAAAACCTTCCAAAGCTAATACAAATTTGTCAGTGTTATGATGCCGTAAGTGCTGTGATCAGTTGCTGAAACACTTTCTTGAAGGAAGTGGAATAGACTTTTGCTTTTTTGTTATTCTGATAGTTGATTGTGTCGATTTGAGTAAGTTACAACTGAAACGGCTCAGCGTGATTCTGTATGTGGAAGAACCCCGCCTGGAGGATAATCACCAGGACGGTATGATCGGGACAGGAAGAAGGAAGGGTCGCTTCCGCCTTCTCCGGGGAGCTCCAGTCTTCACTTTCACCTGGCACGTCATCTCCTGGCCTCCAGCACAGACTGTTTGACCTCCTGACGTTGATTTGCACCATACACTGTGCACAGCCCCAGGCTTTGAACCGGATCCTTCAGATCTCCATTGTGCAGACAGACCTTTTGTGCTCTTCTGCACCTGACTCTGTGGGTGGCCATCAGAAGCCAATCTGTAAATTCTTATATATTTGTGTATCTTGTATTACATCTGTTTCTCAAGTGGACACTGATTGATATGCTTATAAACATCGGCTATCATTTCAAATGATTTTCAAAGTTATTATATAAATCATGACAGTAGTTAGCAAAAATTTGTGATATTAAGAAATGAAATATAGTTTATGAAAATTACATTGTAAATTAATCGTCTTAAAGATCTCAAGAATTATTTTCTTATATGAGAAGAAACAAATTAAATGTTGGGTGTTTATTTTCTAACAAATTGAAATACCACAATTTAACAGTATGTATCATATCAGAGTGACAAAATGGAAGATATGCCTAGAAAATTATGAATGACATAAAAGGAAAATAGTATCACATAATAATGCTATAAAATAACTTTAACAGATGCATGAAATAAAAATCACCTGTTTTTGACTAGGAACATGAAATACATGAAGTTCTGTATTTTCATGTAAGGTATTTTTCAGAAGTATTGAGTAAATCTGGATTTTCTTGTAACTCATTAAAAATATATAGAACTTTACAAATCCATTATGTGTCAATAATATCTTCTAGAAAAGTGAGCAACATTTTATCTATTATCTTTGTTAATGCAAGTATACAGTTTAGACCAAAGGATCTAGAATTCCATTGTTTTGAGAACTGGCCAGACTACAGATATAGCAGTGTGTCAAGTGATAGGCACTACACATCAATAAACATTTAAAAATTTAAAAAGTTTTAAGTGTTCATTATCTAATTATAAATAATTATTGTAGAAAATAGTTTCACATACATAATAAATATTAAGCATTTTGATAATTTATATAGGTAAACATGATCATTACAACACAGAACAGTATAAAAATAAAATTCACTTGTGATTCTACCCTAAGGTGATCATTGCTAAAATTCCAAATTAAGAAAGAAGTACACATTTATGTAGAGCCAAGTGCTTTTCTACAGATAATTATACATTACAAAACAGGAACATACCCTAAAATCGTTTGCAGTCTGCTTTTTAAATTCAGCAATATTATATTTTGTTATTGAATAGTTAGCCACATATTTTTATCATCATTATTTTTGTTATAGCAGGGATAGAACCTAGGTCTTCATGCTTGCTAGGCAAATGCTCTGCCACTGATCTTCATGATTCCCAGCCCTCTTTCTTTGTATTTTTTTTTGAGACAAGGTCTCACTCTGTAATGAACTCACTATATAGCCCAGGGTGGCCTTGAAGTTACAGTGATCTTCCTGCCTCACCCTCCTGAGTGCTGGGATTACAGGCATGTGCCACCATGCCTGGCACCTTTAAACCTTTTGAAAGCACAGGTGGTTTTACTCATTCCCATTTTGCCACTTATAGTGCCATATAATCAGAATCATGAAATATGTGGATTTTTGAGATTAGTTTCTTTTACTTTGACATACTATAGGTTGTCTGGATGTAAGAGTTCATTCAATCATCTTTGAAGGATATCATTATTTCTAAGTTTTGGTAATTATGAATAAAGTTGCATCTATGTGATGATTTTTGTGCAATTTTTTCACCTTCTTTGGGTAATACCATGAAGTGATTGATTAATTTTATAATAAAAGTATATTAAGTTTTGTAACAAATTGTTAAACTTTCAAAGTGGCCATATCATTTTGTATTCTGACCAGTACTAAATAAGAGTTTCTGTTACTCCAGTCCTTTACAGGATTTGGTTTTTTAGCATTTTGGGTTTTGAATATTTTAGTAGCTATGTATTTATTTATTATTTTAGGTTTTTTGAGTAACCTCCACTCTGATTTCCTTAGTGTTTTTTTTCAATTTTAAGAATAAAGGAGCAAAGCATTAATAAACAGACATCCATTTACAAAATAGGGTAAGAACAGTACAAACAATAGAAAGTTACAGACAAAGTGGTAGACTATTAACAATGGTTGTTGTATTACACATTGATATCGTCAAAGTAGTTTCTCAGGAAAACAAATGAACACATGCAATAATGATCAAACCTGTAATCATTAACTGTTCCTTTCAGTAAAGCAATACAAGGCGGTAGTACAACTGTTTGCTATCCTGTATATACATACATAAGTAATTTCCTCTTCTTTCCTTTTTCCTTCCCCATACCCCAGTTATTCATTACTTTTGAGCATTTTCCTTTCATTCACAATGTCTATCTTACCTCCTAGATTTTATACACTCTTTAAGGTTCTTACACTAGTGAGAAAATACTTTACTTACACATGAAAGTCTGATTTATTTCACTTATGGGTATGGTCTCTACTTGTGGTCATTTACCTAGAAAAATCTCGAGTTTATCTTTCTTTATAGTTGAGTAATACTCCATTATATAAAAGTATCTCAATTTTTTTATCCAGTCCTCAGTGGATGGACATTTGGGTTGCTTCTACAATTTAGCAATTACATATTGTACTTCTATGAACATGAGTGCACACATATCACTGTGATATGATGTCTTTAGATAGTCTGGGAATATACCCAGAAGGGGAATAGATGGGTTGAATGGGACCTCTAGACCTAGTTTGCTGAGGAATCTCCAAACTGATTTCCACAGTGGTTTCACCAGTCTGCATTCCCACCATAAGTGGAGAAGAGTTCCTATTTCTCCACAGCCTCACCAGCATCTGTTATTGATTGACTTTTTAATGATAGCCATTCTTACTGTGGTGAGGTGAAATCTCAGTGTTGTTTTAATTTGCATTTCTGAAATGACTAATTATGTTGAACATTTTCTCATGTATTTATTTGCCATTTGTATTTCTTTATCTGAGAAGTATGTGTTCATCTTAGCTGCCCAGTTTTGGATTGGGTCTATGAATTTGGAGTGGCTGATGTTTTTTAATACTTTATATGTTCTAGATAGAAGACCTTGTCCAAAGGACAGTCCGCTAAATTTTTTCTCCAATTTGTTGGTTTTCTTTTTACCCTACTGGTGATTTCTTTAGATGTGCAAAACTTTTCAGGAAGATGAGGTCCCAGTTATTGATTCTTTGAAGTGTTTCCCTTGCAGTTTGATTTTTGTTCATGAACTCACTGACTACTTCTATGTCTTTAAGGTTTTAACCTACTTTCTCTTCAAATAAATTCAGTGTTTCTGTTTTAATATTGAGATCTGTGATCCACTTTGACTTGAATTTGGTGCATGATGATATACTTGGGTCTATTTTGAGTCTTTGGCAGGTGGCAAACCAATTTTTCCAACACCATTTATTAAAGAGCCTAACATTCTTCCAGTGAATTTGTCTGGTCCCTTCACAAAGATTAGGTTGCTGAGTGTGTCTGTGGTTGTGTCTGTGTCTTATAGTCTGTTCCATTGATCTTGTGGTCTTTATTTTTAGCCAATACCATGTTGATTTTATTACAGTAGCTTTGTAGTATAATTGCAGGTCAGGGATTGTAATTCCACATGACTTGCCTTTGTTACCCAGGATTGCTTTTGCTATTCTGGGTCTCTTCTGGTTCCAGATGAATTTAAGGAATATTTTCTCTAGATCTGTGAGGTTTGCTCATGGTAGTTTCATGGGAATTGCATTGAATTGGTACAATAATTTTGGTAGTATGGCCATTTTCACAATGTTGGTTCTTCCTATCCATGAGCAAGGAATCCTTTTCCATTTATTGAAATCTTCTTCCATCTCTTTTTCTAAAGTGCTGTAGTTTTCATTGAATAGATCATTTACTTCTTTTGTTAGATTGATTCCTAAATATTTCAATTTCTTGCATGCTACTGTGAAAGGTATGGTATGGTTTTCCTTAATTTCTCTCTCAGTCTGTTTGTTGTTTGTATACAGGAATGCTACTGATTTTTGGGTATTGACTTTGTATCCAGGTACACTGCTGAATTTGTCAATTACTTCAAGAAGTCCAATTGTGGAGTTTTGGGGTCTTCAATGTAAAGTATCATGTGATCTGCAAGTAGTTATAGTTGTACTTCTTCCTTTCTTATCTTTATTCCTTTCATTTCTCTCTTTGGTCTGATTGCTGTGGCTAATACTTCCAGTACTATGTTGTAGAGGAGTGGTGACAGCAGACATCCTTGTCTTGTTCCTGATTTTAAAGTAAAAGCTTTCAGATTTTGTCCATTTAGTATGATGTTGGCTGTTGGTTTGTCATAGATGGCTTTGATCAGGTTGATCTATTCTTATTTTCTGTAGAGTTTTTATCATGAATACATGTTGGACTTTGTCAAAAGCTTTTTCTGCGTCTATTTAGATGATCCTATGGTTTTTGTCTTTGGCTCTATTGATATGATGTATCACATTAATTGATTTGTGAATATTGAACCATCCCTGCATTCCTGGAATGAATCCAACTTGGTTGTGATGTATGATTTTCTTGATGATTTGCCGCATTCTATTTGTACTATTTTGTTGAGTATCTTTGCATCTATGTTCATTACGGAGATTGGTCTTTTGTTCTCTTTCTTGGTTGGGTCTTTCTCAGGTTTTGGTATCAATATAATACTTCCATGAAGAGATGAGTTAGGGGGAATTGCTTCCTTTTCAATTTCATTGAAGAGTTTGAGGAGTGTCAGTATTAATCTTCTATGAATTTCTTGTAAAATTCTGCTCTCAATCCATCAGGGCCTGGGCTTTTCTTTGTTAGTAAGTTTTTAATCACATTTGCAATCTCATTAATTGATATTGGGTTGTTCAGGATTTTAATATCTTCTTGACTCAGCCTTTGTAATTCATAAATATCTAGGAATCTGTCCACTTCTTCCGAGTTTTCTATCCTGTGGGAGTAAAGATTTTCAAAGTAGGCATGAATGATCTTCTGAATTTTTGTAGAATCTGTAGTAATTCATCCTTTTCATTCCTTATTGCATGAATTTGAGCTCTTTCTTTTTTAGATAAGGTTGGCTAGGGGCTTATCAATTTTATATATTCTTTCAAAAAACAAACTCTTTCATTCATTTATTTTTTGTAGTGTTTTCTTTGTTTCAATTGCATTAATTTCTGCCCTGAGCTTTATAATCTCTTCCCTTCTTTCGGCTTTGGGCTTTACTTGTTTTTCTAGAATTTTGAGGTGCAGCATTAGGCTATTTATTTATTTTTCTTTCTGTTTTCCTTATTGTGAGTTCACTGCTATGCATTTTCCTCTGAGGACTGCTTTCATTGCATTCCACAGATTCCAGTAAGTTGTACTTGCATTTTTGTTTGTTTGTTTGTAGGTAGTTTTTACTTTCTTCTTTAATTTCTCTGTGGTCCATTGGTTGTTCAGGAGGTTGGTGTTCAATTTCCAAGTGTTTATGGAAATTTTCATTTCCTTTTGTCTTAATTTTCACTTTCCTTGCACTGTGGTCAGATAATATGCATGGGATAATTTCAAATTTTTTGCTTTTAGGTAGGTATGTTCTGTGGGCTAGAATGAGGTCTATTTTCGAGAAAATCCCATGTGCAACTGAGAAAAATGTGTATTCTGATGATGGGGGGTGGATTACTCTGTATATTTCTACTAAGTCCATTTGTTCATAGCTTTGGTTCATATCTGTTATTTCTTTGCTGATTTTTTTTTTGTCCAGTTGACCTAAGTCTTTGTGTCAAAGGGGTGTTGAGATTCCCTATTACAATAGTGTTATTGATTATATGGGTTTTCATGCCTGTTAAGATTTGTCTTATGTAGTTTGGTGCTCCAATATTTGGTGCATACATGTTTAGGATTGTTATCTCATCCTCCTGTAATTTTCCCCTGAGAAGTATGTGGTGGCCTTCTTTATCTCTTTCGATTGTTCCCGGTTTGAAGTTTACATTGTCTGCAAACATAGTAGCTACTTCTGCTTTTTTCTGGGTTCCTGTTGCATGTAGAATTGTTTCCCATCCTTTGACTTTCCATCTGTGGATTTCCTTTTGAGTAAAATGTTTTTCCTGAATAGAGATTATTGTGGGATTTTGTTTCTTAATCCACTCTGCCAAACTGTCTCTTTTGACTTGTGAATTGAGGCCATTTACATTTATGGTTATAACTGATATGTGCTGACTTTTCACTGATATGTTATTTACTTGCTCTTGCTTTCTTTCTTTTTCTACCTGTTTACTTGTTTGCTCTTCTTGAGGGTTCCTTGCATTATTGTTCTTGAGATTGCATTCATTTTATTCTCTGTCTAGAATGTCTTTTAGTGCTTTTTGTAAGGATGGTTTTGCACTTATGAACTTCTTCAATTGTTCTTTGTTGTGGGAATATTTTATCTCTCCATTAAGCTTGATGGATAGTTTGGCAGGATACATCAATCTTGGTTAGAAGCTGTTTTGTCTTAGGACCAGTAATACTTTGCTCTAAGCTCTTCTTGATTCTATGGTTTGTGTTGAGTAGTCTGCCCTGATTCTGATGGATTCTTTAAATAGTTGGTCTCTTTCTTTTCTATAGTAGATTTTAATATTGTGTTCTTTTCCTGGAAATATGGAATCTTGATTATTATTTGTCTGGGTGTAGTTTTATTATGGGTATGACTAGTAGGAGTTCTATATGCCTCACCAACCTATATTTCAGATTCTGTTACCATGCTTGGGGAATTTTCTGCTATTATTTCAGCAAATATTGTTTTTATGTCATTTGTGTCCCCTTTTGCTGTCTCACTGACTCCTATTACTCTAACATTATTTCCCTTTTCTGTGTCTTGCAGCTGTTGGACTGATTTTTCCTGGATCCTTGTTGATTTTAAGAGATCCTTCCTTTCATGATTGCTGCCTGACATGCTGTGTTCAAGATCTGAAATTCTATCTTTGGCTTCACTGAAGCAGTTTTACAAGCTTTCAGTGGTGGTTTTGGTTTCCTGGAAGTCTCTTTGAGTCTGTTTCATGCATTCTAATTCATTCCTATATTGCTCCTGCAATGTTTCCATCTGTTGCCTAAGTTCCTCTATTTTTTTTAATGTGTTTTTACTTTAGATGTGTGGAGCATTTCTTTCATTATTATTGTCATTTCATTCTTTGCCTGAGAGATTATATCTGATCTGATCTCTTCTATGACCTAATGGAGTTGTTTCTTTACTTGTGCTGCAATCATTTCAGTAATTTTAGGTGTGTGTTTACCAAGTTTTCCTATGTCAGTATCTCCTGGACTTGTTCTGAGTGGGGTGGAGTTCTGAAATTGTGTTTTAGCTATTTGTCTTGTCATGTGTGATACTGGAGGCAGAATGCTCAGTCTCCCTCTTCTCTGGCAGTTTAGCAGAGTACCCTGGAGACCCTAGGTTTCCTGGTGGGCAGTGCTGCCCCTCAGTGTCTGCTGAGATTGGCTGCATAGGCTGAGCTTTTCTAGTCAATGGTGAAGTGTATGTAGTTCTCCCAGGTCTCAGTTGTGAACTGTGATGTCAGTTGATGGCAGATGGTTTGTTCCTGCAGCCCCTGTTAGGGGTTTGTATATTACCCAGAATCTGATTGCAGTGGTGGTGCAATCCCAGACCAGTGGTCCTGTGACCCTAGGCAGTTTAGGATACAGGCAAAACCCAGAAATTTACTGCAGGGCAACAATTTGTGCTCCACCTGATTTTATATCTCCAGTCAGTTCAGGATATGCATAGGATTCAGATACAGACATTTTACTGGGCTTCTGAGTGCAGATTTCTTGTCTGTACCAGGCGCATGGAGGGCGGAGACTCAGACTCTAATGGCAGCAGGGTCATGATTGTCTGCTCTGCCCCCAGGAAATAGATGGAAAATACCTGGTTCTCTCGGCAGCGTTCAGCTGGTGACCATGCTTTCAGTGGGTCATAGCACACCTGATTGTGCTTCTCCAGTTAGTTCAGTCTGTGCAGAGACGACAGTGGTGGGCCGCACCAGTCAGTGTGTGCACCACTACCTGCAGTGCAGTTCACAAGTGAAGCCCAGACCCAAACCACAGGTCCAGCGGTTTGTGGAGGGCCTGCCCCCAAACCTCACTCAGTGCTGTGCATGCACAGTGAGGGCCCATGCAGGAACCCAGGTGAGAGCAGTTCACCAGGCTTCTGAGTGCTGATCTCCTGCCTGCACAAGGCACACTCCTGAGCAATCCTTAGTGGTTTTATTAACTTACATTTCTGCCAGCACTGGAAGAGTTTCTTCCCTCCTCCCCCCATCCTCACCAGCAATTTGTCTTTTCTGTTCTTTCTTGTATTATTAAGGATAGCCATTCTGAATGGTGTCAGATGTAGTTTTGGCTTGCATTTCCCTCCTGGGTAATGATGTTGAACATTTTTTTCATTTACTTATTGGCTACTTATGCTTCTTTAGATAAATGTCTGTTCGATTCATTTGCCTTCTTATTGGGTGGGGTATTTGTTTTTTGGATTAAATTTCAATATATTATATATGCAATCTTCTGTGTGAGAGAGGTGGCAAAGATAGTCTTCCACGGTGTAGTCTGTCTCCTCAACTTGTTATTGGCTTCCCTTGCTGAGCAGAGAATTTTTAGTGTGATGTGCTCCCACTGGTTGGTTCTTGCTATTCATTCCTGTGCTATTGTAGTCCTCTGTGAAGTCTTTGGTTGTGTCTGTGGCTTTAATGCTTTCCTCTATTTCTCTATATTGTTAGGGCTTGCATCTAAAGTGGCCCTAAAGTCTCGTGTGTGTGGAAGGTGATTGGATAGTGGGGTGCTGTACTCATCAGTAGATTCACTTTCTATTGAGTTCATAGCTGAATGTGGTAGTGGGGCCTCTCTGGGGAGTCACTTGAGGTGAGACCAGCAGAGTACATTCTTGTCCCCAGCTACCCCTTTCACTCTCTGCTTCCTAGCTTCCTTGAGTTGTGCATCTGTTCTTCTGTCATGCCCCTCTGCTATCCTGTTTTTACCTTGGAGTCAGCCAAGTCCTTGAGCCAACATGCACTAAAGCTCTGAGCCAAAATAAATCTCCACTGAAGCGGTGCTGGAATTCCCCTTTCATGAATATCAGATGTGTTTGAACTGAGGGGGTATTTCTTGAGGGGAGTTGATGGCAGTTCATCTTCTAAAAATAAATTTGTTTTTATTTATTTTTTATTATTTCATTTTAAACAAGAAGTTTAAACAACAAGACACTTAAAGGGAAGACTCTCTAGGGTTCTTTTTCTTTTTTTAAGCATAATTTACTCCTCTTAAAGACAGATTGCCTTACATGTAACAGGTATGTACAAAAAGGTTATGAGATTGTCCTTGGTTGTATAATGACAAATGAAAAAGATTAAATTTCTCCAAACAAGGTATGCAATGATTTTTATTTTTTTGTCTTTCCTGTTAAAATAGTGAGAGCAAAGTAACTTCCTGGAATATAAGTATAAGAGCTGCTGAGTATGTCCCTTATGGAGTAGGGGAGTACTTTCACAGGTTCGACATTTCTCTGTCCCCTCTCCATTTGATATCAATCAAAACATATTGTTGGCCAATTAGTGAAAAAAAGAGCAGTATGCTTTTGCAAATACACTAGATGATTTATGTACAAGGGGTAAAGGAAAGAACGGAGAAAACTGTACTGTACTAGTCAGCATGTGGTGGAACCAAACTGCAGTTTTGTAACTAAGAATGCACTCTTCATCAGTAAGAACAGTGTTCTAGAGTAACGTTGTTGCAGGTTCCCTTTTCAGTTGACACCTGCTGTCTGCTCTTACAACACATCAACTATATCTTCCTCTTCCATTTCAAGCTGTGCAGGTGTGTCTGTTTCATTGATTGGATGTCCATAAAATCAGAATGATCTGCCTCACTGACAAACTCTGTTGTTCACAAAAGACTTTCAATAGTTTACTAAGTGGTGTGTATGACTTTATCTTAAAGTACACCACAGAACAATACTGCTCTGCCACCTTCAAATGAAGATAATCATTGTTCTCAGTCTATACTTCTTCCTTGGACTTTTCATCGGCCATGGATAGCATGCGAATCTTCTCAGTTACTGCTTCACAATAGAAGTATCAGCTCTACACTGAACCAGCACACAAGCAGCAGCAGGAGCCCCAGAAGGGGGCTTCAGTGGGGGCCTTGGAAGAGGGCATGCCTGTGTCTTGTGCTTTTTTCCTATAGCCTGAGTGTGAGGGCAGGAGCCTGTGGGACTCCTATGAATAACTTGGTTTTTAAATTAAAAAAGAGACTACTATTTCTCTTCAACAAGGCAGCCAAGTGGCAGATGCAGAGATGCAGATCTTCAAGATCCTGACGGGGGAGCCTGAGTTGGGGGTGCCATCTGAGCAGCTAGTTGAGCAGACCTGTTATTGGGTGAGGCCTACACATGTGCTCTGCCCCACGCCTTCAGGCAAGGAAGGAACTCTGACTGGTAGGGCCTGTCCCCGTTGGTGGGTGAGGCCTGTGATGTGGAATCAACCTCAGGCTCTGTGATCCTCTGGGTTCAGAGGTGAGGCCTGCTCTCCCCTGACCAGCTACCTGAGGGCCCCAGAGCAGCAGCCCATGCCTAGCCACCATCGGCTTCAAGGCTGAGGCATGCATGCTTTCCGTTCATGGCCTAGAGACACTGGCACTGAAGGCAAGCATTCCCTCACCATTGCAGGTATGCTCTGAGCTGAGCACTCCAGCAGTTGCCTGGGGCTCCTGGGCCCAGTGGTCCACAATCTGCTACCATCTTGGGAAAAGTTTGATATCTAGGTAAAGTAGGATCCCTAGAGTCCTTCATGAGCTGCCTGGGTAGGTTATAGATCAGCATTTTACATCTGACATGCAGAATGACAAGACATAGGAGCAAAATGCAGTCTCAGAACTCAGCCTCTCTCTGAACAAGACCAGGAGACACTGCCATAGGAGAACTAGGAAGCCACATATCTGAAATTTCTCAAATGATCATATCTGAAGTAAAGAAACAACACCCATCAGGACATAGAAGAGATCAAATCAGAAATAATCTGTTAGGCAAAATATAAAATGAAAATAATAATGGGAGAAATGCTCCATACATATAGAGAAGAAACAGATTAAAAGAATAGATGAATATAGGCAACAAATGGAAATATTACATAAACAATTTAGGAATGAATTAGAATGCATGAAACAGACTCAAAGACATTTCCAGGAAATGAAACTTCCACTGAAAGCTTGCAAAAGCTCTTGAATGAAACTGAAGATAGAATTTCAGATCTTGAAGACAGCATGGCAGGTAGCAACTGTAAAGGGAAGGATCTCTTAAAGTCATCATGTATCCAGGAAAAATCAATCCAGCAGCTGCAAGATGAGGCAAAAAGAAATAATATCCAAGTAATAGGAGTCAGTGAAACCTCAGGAGGCAACATAAATGCCATAAAAAGTATATTTGCAGAAATAATAGCAGCAAATTTCCCAAGCATGGTAAAAGATTCTGATGTGCAGGGAAATGAGGCATATAGAACTGCAACGAGATAGAACCTAAATAAAACCACACCCAAACATATAATAGTGAAGATCCCAGACATCCAGCAAAAGAAAACAATACTAAAAGCTGCTAGAGAAAAGAAACAGATCACCTATAAAGGAAAACCAATCAGAATCACAGCAGACTTCTCAACAGAAACCACGAAATCAAGAAGAACTTGGAGTGAGGTATTACAGATTCTGAGACAAAACAGCTTCCAACCCAGACTGATGTATCCTGCAAAACTATCCTTCAAATTCTATGGAGAAATAAAATATTTCCATGACAAACAACAGCTGAAGAGCTTCATGAGTGCCAAACCAACATTACAAACAGTACTAAAAATATTCTAGACAAGGAAAGAAGAGACCACAATCTCAAGAACAACAACAGAAAGGAACCCTGAAGCAGAACAAGCAATTAAACAGATAGGAAATGTGGGACAGCAACAGCAAGTAAATAGCATGACAAGAATAAGCCATATATAACAGTGATAACCATTAATATAAATGGCCTCAATTCACCAGTCAAAAGAAACAGACTGTAACACTGGATTAATAAACAAAATCCAATGATATGCTGTGTACAGGAAACACACTTTACTCAAAAGGAGACCCACAGAATGAAAATCAAAGGATGGAAAACAATTCTCCATGCAAAAGGATCATAGAAAAAAGAAGGGGTAGATATCATGATTGCAGACAATGTAAACTTCAAACTGAAAACAATCAAAAGAGATAAAGAAGGCCACTACGTACTAGTTAGGGCAAAGCTGCAGAAAGAAGAGATAACAATCCTAAACATGTATGCACCAAATACTGGAGCACCAACCTATATAAATCAAATCTTAATAGACATGAAAAGCAAAATAATCAATGACACTATCTTAATAGGCGACATCAACACACCTTTGACACAAAGAGACAGGTCACCTGGACAAAAACTCAGCAAAGAAATAACAGACCTGAAACAAAGGTGTGAACAAATGGACTTAGTAGATGTATACAGAGTCTTCCACCCCACAACATCAGAGTACACATTTTTCCCAGCTGCACATGGGACTTTGTCTAAAATAGACCACATTCTAGCCCATAGAGCATACCTACCCAAATGCAAAAGCACTGAAATTATTCCATGCATATTACCTGACGACAGTGCAAAAAAATTGGAAATTAATGACAAAGGGAACTTGAAAAACTCCATAAACACTTGGAAATGAGACAACAACCTCCTGAACAACCAATGGGTCACAGAAGAAATTAAAAAATACCTATAAACAAACAAAAATGCAAATACAGCTTACTGGAATCTGTGTGATGAAATGAAAGCAGTCCTCAGAGGAAAATTCATAGCAGTGAACTCACACATAAGGAAAACAGGAAGAGATGAAATAAATAAACTAACGCTGCACCTCAAACTTTTGGAAAAAGAAGAGCAAGTCAAGCCCAAAGCCCAAAGAAGGGAGGAGACTGTAAAGCACATGGCAGAAATTAATGCAATTAAGATGAGGAAAATACTGCTAAAAATAAGTGAATCAAAGAATTGGTTCTTTGAAAGAATAAATAAAATTGATAAATTGATAGCCAGCCTTATTGAAAAAAGAAAGAAGTCAAATTCATGCAATAAGGATTGAAAAGGATGAAATCACCACAGATCCTACAGACATTCAAAAGGTCATTAATATCTACTTTGAAAATCTTTACTCCCATAAGATAGAAAACTCAGTGGAAATGGACAGATTCCTAGAAATGTGCGAATTACCACAGTTGAATCAAGAAGACATAAAAATCCTGAACAACCCAATATCAATTATTGAGATAGTACATGTGATTAAAAGCTTACCAACAAAGAAAAGCACAGGCCCTGATGGATTCACAGCAGAATTTTGCAAGAAATCAAAGAAGATTTAATACAGACACTCCTCAAAATCTTCAATGAAATTATAAAGGAAGCAATTCTTCCTAACTCATTTCTGCATGCAAGTATTACATTGATACCAAAACCTGAGAACGACCCAACCAAGAAAGAGAACTACAGACCAATCTCCTTAATATATATAGATCCAAACATACTCAGTCAAATACTAGCAAATAGAATGCAGCAAATCATCAAGAAAATCATACACCACGACCAAGTTGGATTCATTGCAGGAATGCAGGGATGGTTCAATATTCATAAATCAGTTAATGTAATACACCATATCAATAGAACCAAAGACAAAGCACATGATCATCTCAATAGATAGGGAAAAAGCTTTTGATAAATTCCAACATGTATTCATGTTAAAAACTTTAGAAAAAGCAGGAATAGATGGCATTACCTGAAACTGATCAAAGTCACCTATGACAAACAAACAGACAATATCACAGTAAATGGACAAAAACTGAAAGTTTTAACTTTAAGGTCAGGAAAAAGAGAAGGATATCCACTGTTACCACTACTATCCAACATAGTTCTGGAAGCATTAGCCAGAGCAATTAGACAAGAGAGAGAAATAAAAGGAATAAAGATAAGAAAGGAAGAAGTAAAACTATCACTATTTGCAGATGACATGATACTTTACATGGAAGACCCCAAAAACTGCACAAGAAGACCCCTTGAATTAATTGACAAATTCAGCAGTGTAGTTGGTTACAAAATCAACACTCAAAAATCAATAGTATTCCTGTACACAAACAACAATCAGACTGAGAGAGAAATTAAGGAAACCATACCTTTTACAATAGCATCTATCTAAGAAATTGAAATACTTAGGAATCAATGTAACAAAAGAAGTAAATGATCTACTCAATGAAAACTATAGTACTCTGAAAAAAGAGATCAAAGAGAATTTCAATAAATGGAAAAATCATTCCCTTTTCTTGGTTAGGAAGAACTAACATTGTCAAAATGGCCATACTACCAATATTATTATACAGGTTCAATGCAATTCCCACGAAGCTACCATTAGCATACCTCACAGATCTAGAGAAAACATGCCTTAAATTCATCTGGAACCAGAAGAGACCCAGATTAGCAAAAGCAATCCTAGGCAACGAAGGCAAATCGTGTGGAATTACAATCACTGACCTGAAATTATACTATAAAGTTACTGTAAAAAATCAACTTTGTAGTGGCTAAAAAACAGACCTGAGGATCAATGGAACAGAATGGAAGATGCAGCCAAAAAAACCAGCACACGCAGTCACCTCATATTTGCCAAAGGGGCCAAACAAATTCACTGGAAGAAAAATAGGTGGAAACACATATTTTAATAAATGGTGTTGGAAAAATTGGCTTGCCTCTTGCCGAAGACTAAAAATAGACCCATGTCTATCACTATGCACCAAACACAAGTCAAAATGGATCACAGATGTCAATATTAAAATAGAAACCCTAAATCTATTAGAAGAGAAGGTAGGTAAAATCTTGAAGACATAGGAATAGGCAGAGAGTTCATGAACAAAAATTAAACTGCAAAGGAAACACTTCAAAGAATCAACAACTGAGACATTATCTTTCTGAAAAGTTTCTGCACATCTAAAGAAATTACCAGCAGAGTAAAAAGAAAACCCACAGATTGGGAAAAAATCCTAGCTGGCTCTCCCTTGGACAACGGTCTTCTATCTAGAACACATAAAGCAATTAAAAAACATGAACCTCTCCAAATTGCAAGACCCAATCCAGAAATGGGCACCTGAGATGAATACACACTTCTCAGATAAAGAAGCACAAATGGAAAATAAATACATGAGAAAATGTTCTACATCTTTAGTCATTCAAGAAATGCAAATTAAAACAACATTGAGATTTCATCTAACCCCTGTAAGGTTGGCCAGCATTAAGAAATCAACCAATAACAAATGCCAGTGAGGCTGTGGATAAATAGGAACCCTCCTCCATTGCTGGTGGGAATGCAGACTGGTGAGACCACTGTGGAGATCATTTTGGAGGTTCCTCACTAACAAATCTAGGGGTTCCATAGAACCCAGTTATTCCTCTTCTGGGTATTTTCCCAGAAGATCTGAAAACATCATATCACAGTGATATATGTGCACCCATGTTTATAGCAGCACAACTTGTAATAGCTAAATCATGGAAGCAACCAAAATGTCCATCCACTGAGGACTGGATAAAAAAAACTGTGACATTTTTATATAATGGAATATTACTCAGCGATAATGAAAGACAAAGTTGAGGCTTTTATAGGCAATGGTCACAATTAGAGACCATACTTATAAGTGAAATAAATGAGATGTGCATGTGCAAGCAACTTATTGTATCACTAGCATAAGAACCTGAAAGTGGGAATATAAGTGGGGAGGTATGAAAGGGAACTGCTCAAAAGTAAAGAGCAAGAGGAATGTGGAGAGGGAGAAAAGGAAGAAAGGGTAATTATGTGTGTATATATGTATATCCAGGATGGCTAACATGGTTGTACTACTGAATTGTATCACTTTATTGTAAGGAAGTTAATGCTTGGTTGCTTGATCAATCCTCTATTTCTGTATTTGTTTTCCTGAGCATACACTTTGAAGTTATCAATATGTAATACAACAACCATTGTTAATTCTCTGCCACCTTGTCTGTAATTCAGTTTTAATTGTACTGTTCCTGTACTACTTTGTGTCTGTTTGTTAATGATTTTGTTCTTTTCCTTTTAAAATAATAATAAAAAAAGATTCTGATTGGCAAGAACATCACCCTTGAGGTCATGCCCAGTGACACCATTGAGAATGTTGAAGCCATAATCCAGAGAAGAAGGGCATCCTACCTGATCAGCAGGGTCTGATATTTGCTGACAAACAGGTGGAGGATAGTCGGTTTCTCTCTGACTATAACATCCAAAAAAAGTCCACCTTGCAACTGGTTCCTTGCCTTCAAGAAGGGATCATCGAACTTTCTCTGTGCCAGCTCACCCAAAAGCACAACTGTGACAAGATGATCTGCCTCAAGTGCTATGCCCGGCTACACTCCTGTGCCATCAACTGCCACCAGAAGTGTGGTCACATTAACAACCTGCACCCTAAGAAGAAGGTCAAGTAAATCTCTCCCAGCCCCTCCTCCAGAAGGGCAACACCTGCCCAAACCGTAGCCTTGGGGCCTGAATAAAGTTTCCCTCACTTGCCTAGTAAAAAAAAAAGAGATCACTTATTGTATTCTTGTCAGGTAATAAGTGCTCAATAAACATTGGATATTATCCTATTTATGATGAAGGAAAAAACCAAAATAAATCTCTTCCTAAAAGTTGTGGATGTCAAGTATTGCATCCAAGATATAAGATAGAAACTAAGACAGCACTTTCACAGTTTCAGGTCTTGTAACTAACTTTTTCATGCATTTTGAACTGATTTTTGTATAGGGCAGTAGTTAGGCATCTTGTTTCAGTCTTCTACATATGGTTTTCCAGTTTTCCCAGAACCATTTGTTGAAGAGCCTGTCTTTCCCCCAATATATATTTTTGGTTCTTTTGTCTAGAATCAGGGGGTTGTTATTGTGTGAATTGGCTTCTGTGTCCAGTATTCTGTTCCACACTGATCTCTATGTCTATTTTTGTGCAGTGCAATAATGTTCTTCAGTACAGTGCTGTTATTGGTACTATGGGTTTGTAGTATATTTTAAAATCAGTCATTGTAATATTATACCTTTAGCCTTCTCTTTGTATAGAATTTGTTTGGCTATTCTGTTTTTTGTGTTTCCACATGAATTTTAAGTTTTTTTAGTTCTGTGAAGAATGCCTTTGGAACTGTTATGGGGATTGCCTTAAATCTGTAGAACAATT
>PVLD010018592.1:0-38621 GCA_004027595.1 Dinomys branickii | reverse complement strand
CAAATCTTTTCTTTAGAGGTGGTAAATACAAAAGGACCAAGGAAGTTACCATGTAGCAATTATCTACAGAGTCTGGATTCTAGCAAATGTTGCAGTCCTTGTAGGGGGTTGTGCTGCATTTTTGTGGCTACAATAATATATTACTACAAACTTAGCTAGGACTCTTGCACTGAGCTATATCTCCAGCCCTTTTTTATTTTAGAACAGGATTTTTTGAAGTCGCTAAATTGCCCAGGCTGGACTCAAGCTTGTCATCCTCCTGACTAAGGCATTCTGGGATTGCAGGAGTGTGCTAGAATGTCCAGAGATTCTGAACTGTCATTATAAGACCCTGGGAAAAATTTCCTTCCAAGATCAATAAAATTGTCTGTAGATTTCAGTTCTTGTTAATTGTAAAACTGAGGTCCTGTATTATGGCTGCACTCAGTTGGAGCGATCATAATTCCTCTGGACTTCTCTCCAGTCCTTGTACATGGTCCCGCTTATCTTGAGCGTCTTAGTCACTTCCTGTCCACTGACACACAGGACCCAAGACCCAGCATTTAAAGGAGAGGAGGTTTATTTTAGCTTACAATTACAGCCTCTGTTCACCTGGGTCCCAGGCCGAAATGACATGCTGGAAAGGCCGGGCTGGGGGACAGTTGCTCAAGTCATGGTAACCAGAAAACAGAAGGAAGGGAGAAGCCAGGGAGAGAGATATCCCCTAGTGACAGCCTCTTCCCACCAGACCTCCTCCTAACAACCGTTTAGCCACTGGCTTCACCACTAGATGAATCTACCCATGAGTACAGCACCCGCTCCAACTCTCCAAATACCCTCCATAAGCTCCACCTCTGAGCACACAAGTGTTTTAGAGGATATTCCTGGTCCAAACCAGAACACTGAGTCAGTGATCTCGAGTTGGTTTCACACTTAAAGTAATTCTGCATTCCCCCTCTGCTAAATCTCTCTTCTGCCTCTAGACAGAGAAAACTTTCTGCTTGCAACGGCTCGTGTCATGATATTGAACCCATCTCAATAATACAGTATAATCTTCCTATTTTAATATTGGTTTCTTACCCTTAATAGACTTGAAAAGTGCCTTTAGCCATATAGCATAACATACTCACTGGTTTCAGAGATAACTGCATGGACACATTTTCGTAGCAATTATTCAGTCTGTCACCAGCGTAGAAAATGTGCCTAGCATGCCAGCTTTTATGACAAGTGTAAGAATAATCCCCATGCTTCACATGGCTTCTTTCTGTACCTACCCCAGAGGAAAATCCTGGCTTTCACTGTGTGTAGACACATGTACAAGCATTCAAGGATATTCATCAAGGAGGTAGCAGGTACTCACGCGTGATGATTTTGATCATGCAGTGAAAAGAAGAAGGAAATTCTCCGTGTATTGAAACTATTGTAAAGGTACGCACCGAAAAGAGCTGTTTAGGAAAGAAGGGTAAACTCTCACTGGTGATATTCATAAAGGGTCCTTGAGAAATTTGGTGTGATCTTATATTTGAGAACGTCTGTTACAAAATAAGGAGTGGGAAAAAATAAAAAGTCAAGTTGCAACTCAATCTTGACTTTTCAGAAACCTCTCTGCAAATGAAGAGGGCTTTTGTCACACAGATTACAAACGTTGCACATATTGATTACCTACTAAGGAGCAGTTTGTGGAGAGTCTCCAGGTGTTCACCCACACTGCCTCTGGCTTTCCTTCCAGGGCATATGGGGAGACTACATTCCCAGTCACTTTTAGATAGATATGTTCAACTGAATGTCCTTTCTACTAAAATATGAACAGGAGCAATGCTTTTCATCTTCAGGCCAAGATATCTGAGACTCAGCATATCGTTTCTAAGCTTTTCTGTCTATTCAGTACAAAATGTGCAGATCCTATGCTGAGATGTGGAGTCACAAGAAGGAAGGAAGGAGCCTGAATCCTTGGGTCTCCTGACAGTGGCAACCCTCGTTTACCCGAATCAGGTACTATGTGCACAAGAAATGCACTTTTGTGGTGTGGAACCTTTCAGATTTCAGGCTTCTTCTATTAAATTCACTAGCAGTTACTTTATCTGAGTAACATAAAGCTATTCTTTCTGTTATGTGTGTCTTGTCGAAAGTTTACAATTAGAATAATCATTATGCCTGTAATCCCAGCACTCTGGGATACTGAGGCAGAAAGATCGGAAGTCTGAGCACAGTCTGGGCAACTCAGGAATTTAGCAAGAACCTGTCTGAAAGCAAAAAATAAATAAATAAATAAATAAAAATAAAAAAGAGCTAGGGACATAGCTCAGTGCCAAAAGTTTTAATCTCCAGTACTAGGAAAAAGAGTGATAGTGGATGTAGTACAGCTGCAAAAAAAATGGGTATCTGACAATATGGATAAATCACAATGCTCCTTGCTGACTCTTACTACTCTAAAATTCTTCCCTCTCTGTAAGTAACTGTAATTTAGAACATTATACATAACATTTTAAAAGAGTCTGGGCTTTTCTTTATATAGAAATACCAGGAAAGCAAAAGCTTGGTTTTGACTGTCCATGTGTTTTAACCCATATGAGTAATTATGTACAGATTGTTCTGCCTCATCCCAGTCATTTAATCAAATGAATTCAGGATCTTTCTGTATAAGTGAACAGAGATCCACCTCACTATTAACTACTCTGTAGAATTATAAAGGGTATATAAGCCAAATTGACTTAACCACTCCCCTTTTGATGGCTATATAAGTTTTCATTTGCTACTATGACTAATAAAATTTATATCAACATCACTGAGTATGACTTTGGCAAATGTGGATACATTTCATAGGAACACATAGAAAACTGAAAAGTAGGTTAACGTGGAAAAGTGTGACGATTATAAATATTTAATTTTGCTGAATATTGCAGCAAGTTTGCTCCAGTAGTACTGACTCAGTATATCTTCTCACATATTAATGTATGTGAATACCCTAAACTGTAAGGGATTTAATCTGAGGCACTTTAAATTTGTTAGTCTTTTGGGTGAATATATAGTCTCATTGTTATTTCACTATGTATTTCTATGCTTTCTAATTACAGGAATAAAAATTTAGTTTAGCCTCTTATCTATACAAAGTAGAATTTCTGAGGTGCCAGGTTATATCCAGTTATGCTTTAAAATTCTGGTATCTCAATGAGACTTTTTATTTTGAGAAACAGAGGTATGTTCATAATGACTCAGTCCCAGGAAAATACTAGAGAAAAATAGCCTCAGTGAGGAAAATCAGGAGGGTGGTATATTTCCTGAAGACATGAGAGAGATTAAAATCTAATCCAAGTACAGAAAACCCAGAAAAGATGGAAGTCAGTTTTCTAAATTCAGAGTTAATTGTATATTAAAAAAGCGATCAGAAGGGGAGAAGATGTGGAATCCTAGAGGCACCCAGAAACTTACACAAGTAGTTCCGGGAATCTCTAAATCCTCCCCAGACTGAAGCTGTCAGTGATCTGAGTGGGACGGTGGGCGGGTCTGACTCCCTGCTCTATCTTAGAATCTTCCCTACTCACTGTCAAACAGGGTGTAGCTCACTCTCCTGTGTCACTGATGGTTTTTTGGATGAAATCTAGGCGAACAACACACTCTTCACTCTTCTGGATGGCTGTGTATCCCTGCCAGTGTACTGGAGCTGTGAGCTGCCGTGATTGCTGGTAGAGAAAGGTTCCTCTGCTGTATACAGTGTCCCTAAACCACTGCAGCTGGCGTTATGTGTGGGGAGGGTGGTGAGTGATGACAGTTGCAATAAGCCAGAAAGTGCTAATGAGTAATGGACGATCACCTGTAGCTGCAAGCAGTAGAAGATTTGAGGGGAGTGGAAAATTGAATTCCCTGAGGCTAAATACCACAGCGACTCTGCAAATAACATTTTGATTGTAGAACTCTTAAAAGAAAGGTCTAGATGCTATCCCTACCATAGACTTCCTCATTTGGGTCCTCACAGCAGATGGCCTATGGCTCTGTCTGGACGTTTGTATTACCACCAGACACTGTGTCAGCCAAGGAGTTGGCCCAGATATAAATGTTGTTCAGGATGGGCAGTGGGGAATTACTGCCCAGGGTGCAGTTTGTTGATAAGTTGATATGTGGGGTCCACAGTTCTGGCTTTCTTACTGTAATAATACTGTCCTGCTTGAATTTTTAAAAAATTAAAAATCTGCACCAGCCCTTCTCAACATTTTCAAAGGATCTGTAATAACTTTTGCTACTTTTCACTGAGAGGTGAGAGTACTGGACCAGAGTGTCACAGAGTGTCAGCCACAGAGCAGCAACCGTAAGAGCCTCAAGTCCTAACAAAAGTACAGGTGAGGACCCCGAAGAAGAGATGAAGGAATCAGCCATACCAGAAGAGACTGGCGCACCCAGAGCCCTGAGCTCTGGGGGTTCTGGGTATACTTGCTTGGTGCAAGTGCCCCTTCACTCTCCTGGGGCTGGGGTGAGGGTATAACAATGTTGAAGAAGATAGGGGTTTGGGCCTTGGTCTAAGGCTCAAGGACTCAATTCAAAGAGGACTGATCTTCCTCGGACTATCCAGGAGTCAAGTGTAGAAACTTAAGTGAAGTGCTCTGGGAGGTGAAAGCAGGAAGATCAGGACCACAAGATGCAGGTCAGCCTGGGCAATTTAGCTACTTAGCAGGATGCTGCTTTCCAGCAAAGTGATGGGGTATAACTCAGTGCAAAGGCCCTGGATCCCCCCCCAACACACACAACCCAAACAAGCAAAACCCCCAAATCCCCACTAAATTAAGAACAACAGTAATTTCCTCCTCTGAACCACAGGGTTCAGGGTAGAACCCAATACCCACTTTTATCCCTGAGAGGTCCTAAGTCTGGGTATGGGGTGTAGCTTCCTTTGACTTCTCCTTTCCAAACCTCAGGGTTGTGTGTGGAGGCTTTTATGAGTGAGGCACTGTCAGATCAGCACAGGTGTCAGTGTCCTGTCGCATAACAAGGAACGGACAGCGGGGAAGTGTGAGTGCACTGCCCACTGCAGATGGGCGGGACTAGCCCAGAGTCCTACTGCAGGTTTCAGGTCTGATCAAACACAGCCAGGTGTTACTTGGTTTAGCACTTTCTAAATTTCCTCAGTGAGCACTCAGGAAGCTGCAATATTGGACCGTGGTGTTGGCCTCAGGTCAACAGAGCTCCAGAGTCATTCGGGCCCTGCCAAAACGCAACCGAACGACTGGGAGAGTGAAGTTTGAAGGACCCTCGCATAAGGGCACAGTGCTCTTCCCGCACTGTCAGTACTGCTGTCAGCACTGGAGTCTCTTTATTCTGTCTACCTGTCCTGCCACCTCTCATCCTACCATCTCCCTATCTACCTATCCATCACTCATCTATCTATGTATCAACTATCATCATCTATGTAACCTATCTTTAGAGTACTGAGGTTTGAACCTGAGGACTTCACGCTAAGCCCATTTTAAATTTTTTATTAGGAGATAAGGTCTTGCTAATTTGCCAAGGCCGGGCTCAAGCTTGTGATACTTTTTCCTCAGCCTTCCAGAGTGGGACTGAGACCACGAGATAAACAATAGGCACAAAAGAACAAAGACTGAGTACATTGGGATAAGCCGCTGGGGAAATTGGAGCACAAGGGACAAAGGGAACAGGCCTGAATAAAGTGGGAAAGACCTTGGGAAATTGGAGCCCAGAGACAAAGGCCTAATTGGAATGTAAAGTACAACAGACTAATGAAATCTGCTTTTCTGATGACAAAAGCCTAAAAACAATGGCTACTGCATAGCTTCATTTTCAGGCCATCTGCCAAAGGCTGCATATAAGCTCCTAGACTCAGGCACCTCTGAAATGTGCTTCTTTGGAGCCCCTCTTGGCTCACAAGAGCTTTTCTTTGCTCTTTCTAATAAACTAAATGTAGTTTGTCCTCCACTACTGGTTGCAGGCTTCTTTCTTTGCAGTCTGCTCCTGCAAGGACCCACAGGGAGGAGTAACTTGATTACACTGTGATTTCAGGCGTGCACCACCATGTCCAGCTTTTTTTGTAAATTTAATTATGGGTTGTATTGAAACTATCTACAAAGAATTTTTTCAGCCAGATGTGGTAGCAAATGCTCATAGTCCAACCTCTTGGAAGGCTGAGGCAAGAGGATCTTTTGAGCTCACATGTTCCAGACCTGCAAGGGTAAGATAGTGAGATCTTGTTTCAGACAATAACAACAAAGCCTTTATTTAAAAACATATTTAAAATTTTTCTTTTATTTACAGAAAACTTGCAAAGTACAGAAATTCCTTTTATGCTCAGTATTCACTTTTGCTTATTTACTGTGCATTAATATACATTTGTCACAACTAATGGACCAGTATCAGTGCATCACAATGAACTCAGATCCCTACTTCATATTTCCTTCATTTCTCCCTTAATGTCCAATTTCTATCCCAGGACCTCATTCAAGTTTCCCCACTGCAATTTAGTCTGCATTTCTTATAAGCTTTCCTAGATTGTGACCTTTTTAGACACTGCTTGCTTTCGATGTCCTTTACAGTTTTAGGGAATCGTAGTCAGGTATTTTGTAGACTGCCCTCCAGTTTTGATGTATTTCATGATTTGTCTCATGATTACATAGGTATTATGGGCTCTTGAGAAGAGGACCTCAGAGAAAATGCAATTTTAGTCAGATTATTTTAAGAGCACATACTGTGACAATGACTTTGATTGATGATATTCATCCTGACCACTTGGCTGTGGTGCTATTTCTTTACTGTAAACGTACTCTTTTTTCCCCTTTCCATACAATATTCTGAAAGGAAGTCACTATCACCCCAGTGAAAAAGTAAGTTTTGTTTCATTTTCTGGCGGTATTCATATAAATTATTTTAAATTCTTCTGTTCAAAAGAGTTACCTATTCCCCTTAATTTACTTATTCATTCCATCATTTATTTAGATCAGTATTAACTCGTACAGATTTATTTCATACTTTGGTTTATAATATTAGAATTTTGTTGCTCAAATTGTTCAGTTGGTACCAGTTTTTAGCTTCTAACCTGTATTGGCAAACAGAACTTGGAAAATATCTACATACTCTTCATGTATGTACATGTACCTATAATTATTTCTATATTGTCCACCTATATCTATATTTAGCTAACCATGAGTCTTACTGATGTATCAAACTCTATCCTACCATGACATGATTAATTAACCTTCCCACTTTGCTTACATTTACGACAAAATTAACTTCCACTCCAACACCTTAAAAATTTAGTCAACTCCAATGTATTGAGTTCAAACTGTTCATAAACTTATGAGAAACAAGGCTAATATGGTAGCATGTCTATATGTTTATTTTTCTAGTCTTACCATCTCTACTCATTTCCAAAGTTGCTTAAGCAACAATGTCTTTTGCCCCATGCTCCTCAGTGATACTGTTTCATGCATTTGTAATATCTAAACTCTTTTCTTGAAATTTTCTCTACATCCTGGGATGCCCTGATCTTGAAATTGGCTTTTAATTTTTTGGTATACATTAAGGCTCACATTTTATGCTGTTAAAATGTTTTATCTATTGAATCCCCCTCTTCAACTTCCTGGAAACTACTGACCTTTTTTTTGGCTCCCTACTTGTGTCTTTCATGAATTGTGCTATAAAATGGAACCACTTTCATTTTTTTTTTTTTCTGGGACCGGGGATCGAACTCAGGGCCTTAGTGCTTAGCTGCAAGCACTTACCCCACTGAGCTGTACCTCCAGCCCTGGAACCACTTTCAGACTAAGTCTTTTCACTTATCTACATGTATTTCAAATTTACTCCTGTTATTGTTTGCATTGATGGTTTATTATCTTTTATTGGTTAATAGTATCCCATTGTACACATACACAATAGTTTGTTCATTCATCTACTAAAGATATCTTGGTTTTGATGATTATAATAATGCTGGTATGAGTATGTACAATTATTTTATGATGCAATACAGTTGTCAAGCCAGTTTCATAAATACCTGTGAGCACAGTTGGTAGGCCACATGATAAAAGTAGAAACCACCAAAGTTTTTCAAAGTGGCTGCACTATTTTCCATTGCAGCCATCAGCGTGTGACCGATCCAATGTCATCTTCAACATCAATTGTTATTTTGGTCCTGCTATTAGGTGTGTGTGGGTTAATGAATGTTGTTTGGAATTGTATTTCCCTAATGACAAATTATATTGTGTGCGCCCTTTTATATGCTTACTTGCTACTGTGTATATTCGTTTAGCATTTTTTTGTTGTTGTTTTGGTTTTTTTTTTAGGTACCAGGAATCGAACTCAGGACCTTGCACTTTTCAGGCAGGCCCCAGTGTTGATGAGCTATATGCCCAGAACATTTATCAATTTTAAAAACCGGGTTGCATATTAGTTTCCAATAGCAAGTATCACAAAGTGTGTGGCTTACAACAAAATAAAGCTATTTTCTCAAAGTTAAGGAGGCCAGAAGTCTGAAATCAAGGAATCTGAAAGATTGAAAGAAGAGGCCATTCCTTGCTTTTCTTCCACTTTCTGGCGGTACTTAACAATTTTTAGTATTTGTGGCTTATCACTTCAATTTACTGTCATCTTTATATGACCTTTGCTTTTCTGTGACTGTTTCAGGTCTTCTCTCTTTCTCTTAATGGCATCTCTCACTGGGTTTAGGCTCATGCTTAATCCAAGATAATTCCATCTTGAGATCTATAATTTAATTATAATTATATCTGTAATATAAATATATCTTCAATTATATCTGTATTCCTTCTCTAAATAAGGTCACATTCTCAAGTTCCATGGATTATTAGGCAGATATAATTTTTTTAAGTCATGCTTAAACCTACCACCAGTCATTTGTTTTATAATCATTCAGTTTTAAGGGTTCTTTATACATTCTTGATACTAGTAATTTATCATACATGTGATTTGCAAATATTTTCTGCCAACTTGTGCTTTGTCTCTTCATTCTCTTAACAGTGTCTGTCACAGAGAAAAATGTTATTGATACTAAAGTCAAATTTACCAGTTTTATGAGTTATATCTTTATGGTATCTAGAACTTCCTCACTAGACCTAAAATCAAATGCATTTCTTCTTGTGCTTTCTTCTAGAAGTTTTATAGCCTTGCACACATTTTGAGAGTATTTCTTTTGTGCTAATGCATTTTTAATTTTTACTTTCTAACCCCAACTTTTATTGCTGGATTTATAGCTATAAATTCCTATCCACTCAGAGTTAGTTTCTATGGTATGAAGTTCTGTCCGAATTCATTTGTTCCCATTGTGAATGTCCAATTGTTCTAGCACCATTTGCTGAAAGAACTATTGTTTTCCACTTATATACCTTCCTATATTTGTAAAGAAAATAGCTGACTATTTTGTGTGGACCTATTTCTGCACAGTTGGTTCTCCACTCTGTGTGTCTGTTCTCTTACCAACACTATGCCATTGTGATTAATACAGGATAGCTGTATGTTAAGTCCTGAAATTGAGTTTTGTCAGTCCTCAAACTTTGTTCTTTTTCAGTACCACATTGAGTATTCCAGAATCTTTGGTACCCCATGTCAGAATTAGAGTCAGTTCACTGATATTCCACAAAACTTTTGGGGGTTTTGGTTGGCATTGTATTGGGTCTATAAATCAAGTTAGAAAGAATTGGCATCTGAAAAACAATGATTCATATAATCTACGAACAGAAAATGTTTCCCCATTCATTTAAATCTTTTGTCAATGTGTCGTTATTTTCTCCATACAAATCCAGTATGTATTTTGATAGTATTTCTTCTTTATGCTTATGTAAACATTTTTATTTTTAATTTCTAACTCCAATTTTTATCGCTGGTATATTATAAAGGAATCAGAATTGCTTATTTGTTTCAGGCATTTAAAAAATTTTTTGGATTTTGTAAAGAGATAATTACTTCCTCTTCAAAAAAGGACAATTTCAAGTCTTTTGTCTATGTGTCTATACTTACTTATTTTTGCTTTTCTTGTACTAGATAGGACTTCCATTACTATATTCAGTAGGAGTAATGAGAAGACATTTGTTTCATTCCTAATGTTTGGGGAAAATTATTCATTTTTTCATCATTAAGTATGATGCTAGCTGTACATTTTCTTGTGCACCCTTTATCAGGCTGAAGAAGTCCCTTTCTGCTATAGTTTGGGTTTTACTCTTAAAGGTCCTCGTGTTACACCCTGGGCCTCTAAAGTAACACTAACAGGAGCTGATAAAACCTTTAGGAGGGGGATCTTAGTGGAAGGTTTTAGGTCATTAGTGGCGTGCCTCCAAAGGAGATTTTGGAATTGACCTTTTTCCTTTTCGTCTCTGATTTGGTTCCTAGCCATGATGTGAGCAGTTTTGCTCTGCCACACACGCTGGAAGCGACGTGCTTTCTTGCTACAGGCCAAAAGTCATGAGACCAATCAATCATGGATTTAAACTTCTAAAACTGTGAGTTCAAATAACCCCTTTCTCTTTATAAGCTAGTTATCTCAGGTGTTTTAGTATAGTAATGGAAACTTGACTAACATATCTCCTATTGCTAATTTTTTAAATGTTTCATTGTAAATTGGTTTTAAATTTTCAAACTGTTTTGCATCTGTTAATTTAATCACATTCATTTTATATTCAATCTTTTACTGAGTCAATTGGCTCATTTTAAAATGTATCTGTTTCTATATTAATGAATGATACTGTTTTGTAGTTATTTTTCTAGTAAGGTATTTAACAACTTGTATATTAGATTGGTGATCATCTCATAATACAAAAGTTTAAAATTCTTCCCTCTTCTATTTTCTAGAAAATACTTTGACTTATTGATATATTTTCCCTCCTTAACTATTTGGTAATATGCACCATCTGGATCTACTGGTATCTTTATTTTTAGATTATTTTAAATTACAAATTCAATATCTTTAATAAATATCAGGACATTCAAATGATCAATTTTACCTTGAGTTAATTTCCATAGTTTGTGTTTTTCAGGAAATTGATCTATTTCACCTAAGTTATCAAATTTGTGAGCATAAAGTTCAAGACCTCTCTTTTGTCCTCTCTCTTTTTTCCCTGATTACCCTGCCTAGACGCTTATTGATTTCATTGATATTTTAATGAAATTATTAATTTCTCCTCTTTTTTCTGCTTTATATCATTATTTTATTTATCTCAACCCCTTTATTTATTATCTCGTTTCTTCTGCTTTTGGGGGGTTTTAGTTGCTCTTATTCCTCCAGTTCCATAAACTAGAAGCTTAATTTAGGTCTTTTGTTTTTTTACTATACGCATTTGATCTTCTGAATGTCTTGCTAAAAAGTAATGTAGAAACAATTTCCAAGTTTATTATTTGTATCTTTTTCATTTAGTTCAAATTTTTTTCTTGAGGCTTCTTGAAATATGACTTTAGAAATGTCTTGCCTAATTTACAGGTATCTGAAAACTTCTCAGGCTTTATTGGTTTCTGATATCATTCTTTTATGATCTAGGAACATATTTTGTATAATTCCTGTCCTTTCAGATTTGTTAAGTTTTGTCTCATGGCCCAGAGTATCATGTATTTAATAAACATTGCAGGTGAGTTTAGGAAGAATGCGCATTCTGCTCGTGTTGGATGTAGTTGTCTATCATACATTTAAGTCAAGATGATTGTTAATACGGTTCATGCCATCTATAAGCTTACTGAATTTCTACCTGTTTTGTCTACAAATTACTGACAGTGTTATACAAATATACTATAATACTATATTTCTCTTTCTAATTAATTTTTACTTAATGAGTTTTGATGCTTGCTTGTTATATGAAAACACATTTAGAATTGATACATATTCTTGGCAAATTGACCCCTTTTATAATTTTCCTCCTTGTTCCTATAATTTGTCTTGTTTTGCAGTATGCTTTCCTAAAATTTTTTAATTGACTTTGCTTTTACTTCATTAGTGTTGTCACTCACTCTTTTACTTCTTTTTACATTAGTCTACTCCACAAAGTATTGTTTTGAATTCCAAAGTAACATTCCTTCAGGAGAAATCTCAAACTTGTACTGGCTGTACAAGCATGTGTTATGAGACAAAGGAGTGAGAAGGCTCACTTAGAAAAATCTGGAATATACACCAGTTTGTACCGCACTTCACATGAAGGTTTTTCTAATTAATAGAAACACATATTAATAATAGCAAGAAAGAGATGTCAGCCTAAATCCTACAAGTACCATAAGTGAGTCGTGGCTAGGCTGTAACAAGCCAGCCGTGGTTATTGTTATTGTTTGCTATCCATGTAAACAATAGAGCTTATCTACTTATGTCAGAAAGCTGAAAGATCTTTCTTCCAACCAAACATGACTTCAACTGAAGACTAATTTCTAGCTACCAGCCTGATTTTTCCTAGCAGATTAATTTTAATGTAAAAAAAGGTATCATCTGACTGGACACATCATGTGTTTGTAACATGGCTATATGTAATGTGTTTTGTGTTCAGATTGCTGAGCTTGATGGCTGGTTCAGTCCTTTCCTGGGTATTGTGAAACTCAGAATAAAGAACCCCACAAGGCCCTTAGGGTATGTTGTTAACAAGATAGTACAACACAACTTCTCAGGTCTCCTTCACTTTCTGCCCTGAACTTTGCTTGAAGTGTAGAAGTTATCCAGACAACTTCCTTAAAGGATAAAGTATTGTAGAACTCTAAATGCTACTAGATGTCAACTGTTATCACCTCCAAATAGCTGATCTGATGGTGTGTGTACTAAAGTAAGCTTTAGATCTTGGGCAATAATGGGTGGCTGAAGGTCTAGAGCTGATTTGGATTGTACAAAATAGCCATGCATAGGGCTCTGTGCGAAGTTAATGTGAGGAATTAGCAGTTGATCCCACACTATTTTAGTTCCTTTATAGTGCAATAATTAAAGTCTATTTTGATCAAAGTAACCTGATTATATGCTCAGCATACATAAATGGATTTTCTTCCTTTTATAAAATTAATATATTTTATTTTAGAAGAGAAAAATTGAACCAAAAATATGACATTCTCATGTATCCCTTCTCCCATCAGAGTACTACGTGTCTTACAATTAATGAATCAGTATTTACACATTATTATTAATTGTAGCCTACAGTTATACTAGATTTAATCCCTTTACATTTGTATTGCCATATAATAGTTGCATCTATTTATGGGATACGGTGTGGTGATTCGCCAACCAGGGTGATTAGTATTTCTATATCCTTAAACATTACTTTGTATGATATGAACTTTCAATCGCTTCTCTTCTAGTTCTGTATAAAATACACTATTAGGATATATCATCACCCTAATGTGCTATAAAATATTTTAGTTTATCCTTGTATTTTAGTATCTGTTATCCAATCTGCCTCTATCCGCCCTCCAACCCCTCCTCCGTACTATACTTCCCAACCTATAGTGACCACCATTCTCTCTACTTCGATGAAATCAACATTTTTAGCTTGCATATATGAGGAAGATCATACAGTATTTGTCTGCATATGACTTCACTTAACATAATATCTGCTAGTTATAGCCTTGTTGCCACAGATGACAGGATTTTAATCTTCTTATGGTTGAATACTTTCCCACTGTGTACAGCACATTATTTTTAACCATTCATCTATAAATGAATAATTTGCTTGATTCTATATCTTGACTGTTGTGAATAGTAATGCATTAAATATGGAAGTCAAGCATCTCTTAATGTATTGATTTCTTTCATTTGGGTATACACCCAATAATGAGATTGCTAGATCATATAGTACTGCAGTTCTAGTTTTAGTCCTTTAAGAAAACTTCATACTTCTTTTTCTTAAACTATTCATGCTGCAGATTGCAATTTTTTGAATGTTTGCAAGAAAGTCATATATTTTACCTAGAAAAATTCAAGGAACAAGAATTTGAAGAGAAAAGTTTTTATTACGTTCCATTTTTATGGGCATTCCAAAAATGGAACAGCAAGCTTTCAAAGGTTGATGGCTGTGCTACTTTGCATCCCCAACAGAGTATGAGGTCCCCTATACGCACACCTTCAATATTTTTCTGTTTTTTATTATAGCTATTTGAACTGGAGGGCTTTACTATTTGTATTGTACATTCTGTGGGTTTTGACAAATGCATGTGTTATATAGCCTCAATTACAGTATCATACAGAATAGTTTCACAGCCATAAAAATTACTTGCTCCTTTACTTTTAACTAATATGAATCTTCATATGCAAAGTTACTTCTTGTGAACAGCATATAGTTGTCTTCCGTATATTTTGTGCAATCAATATTTGTCTTTCAGTTAGCATTTCAGAGCATTCACATTTAATGTGATTATTGCCATATTTGCCTTAAAATGTATTTTAACCGTTGTCTATGTGCAGCACTTATGCCTTTCTGTCCTTACATTTTTCAGTTTAAATTCAAGTTGAACATAGTGTACGATTTTGTTTTATCATTTCTGTCATTCTTTTTCCACAAAAATTTATGAGTGGTTTTCCTAATATGTGTAATATACACTTTTAAATAACTTAAGTTTACCTTCATATAACAGTGTACTCACTTCATGTGTAGAGCTGATTTCTTACAAGGGTGTTTCAGTTTTTCCCCATCATTCCTTCAGGTATTGCTCTCATTCATATCAGTTATTCATATGTTAAAGTCAATACATTATTACTGCTGTTGCTATACAGAAAAAATTAGAATAAGAACAAGAACGTTTAAATGGTTTCTTTTATGTGTTTCTATGCCTTCTTTGAGCTCTTCTTTCCTGTATATCCAAGTTTCTGTGTTATATCCCTATATTGCATTTGCTCTGCATAATTAAGTTATTTTTTCATTTCCTGCAGAACATTTCTGCTGGCATTGAATTGTTTTAGTTTTGTCTGCTTGAGTTAGTTTTTATTTCTCCTTCACCTTTGAGGGATGATTGTGCTGGATCTAAAATTCTTGGTTGACTTTTATTTTCCTTTTCACACTTTGATAATTTAATCATTTAACTTGCTTCTTACTTGCATGTTTGCTGACGAGAAGTTTGACTTAGTTTTAATTTGTCTTCTCCTGCAAGAAGTGTGTTTTTAACCTCCTCTGGTTTTCTTCAAAATTTTCTTTTTCATCTTTTTTTCTTCTTAAGTTTGAATATGATATGCTTATTGTGGCTTTTTAGCTTGGTTTTCATTGGTACATGTTTGTAGTGTATAATGATTACAGTCATTGTGGATAGGTGGTATATATGTGTGACATCCTTATTGTTTGTCTTATTCCCTACTCCTGCTTTCACCTCCCTCCGTCCCTTAGATTGATAGATCAATAGATCAATTGATAGTTCAATCAATAGACAGGTAGATAGATAATCCTGTCTGTAGTACATAACGATTATTTTCCTCGTATACACATAACTTGGTATATACACACAGCACATTACAATTCCCTTTTTATCTCACTTGGAGATATATACATGGTATATACGCATAACACATTACAATTCCATTTTTATTTCATTTGGAGATATATACATATCATATATATACACCACAAATTACAACTACAATTCCATTTTTATCTCATTTGCCTCCCCTCTAAATCCCCTCCCTCGGTTTCTTGGTTCCTTTCCCATATACTAAAGATCTACCTTGCTATTTTCTATGTTTTATTTTGCTCTGCATTTATGTTTTGAGATTCTCTTATAAGATAAACCATATGATATTTAAACTTGTGTGTCTGATTTATTTCACTTAATGCTACGGTTTTGATGTGCTTCAATTACTGTAAAAATGACATGTTTATCACTCTTTATGACAGAGTAATACCCCATTGTGTATAAATACGTGTTCTTTATCCATTCATCTGTTGTTGGCCATATACACTGATTCCAAGATGTAGCTATTGTGAATGGTGCTGCTATAAACATGGGTATGCATGTATCACTGTAATATGTCTTTAACTCTTTTGGGAAGGAAAATATCTAGAAGGGGAAGAGCTGGCTTAATGGAATTTCTAACTTTATTTTTTTGAAGGATCTCCATATTGATTTCCATAGTGGTTGTAGTAAGTTACGTTCCCACCAGGAATCTTTATCCACAGCCTTGTAAGCATTTTTTTATCATTTCATTTCTTGAAGGAAGGCATTCTTTCAGGAGTGAAGTGTAATCTCAGTGTTGTTTTAATTCTCATTTCTCTAATACCTAGTGATGTTTAACAATTTTTCATGCATTTATCGACCATTTGGGGGCCGGGGGTAGAGCTCAATAGCACAAGCACCTGCCTGGAAAAGTCAAGTTCCTGAGTTTGATTTCCGGTACCAAAAAAAAAAAAAAAGAACTATTAATCATTTGTACTTCTTCTGAGAAGTGTCTATTCATTCACTAGCCATTTTTGATTGATATTGTTAATTTGGGAGATCTCATTACTTTGAGATTGTTATATATTCTAGATATTTGTCCTTTGAGGAACATTTGACAAAACATTTTTCCCATTCTGTAGGTTGTCTTTTCACTCTGTTGATTGTTTCTCTTGTTGTGAAGAAGTTTTATATAACTTGATATTATCCCATTTAGTGACTCTGGGTATTAGTTCTTGTGTAAATGAGGTTCTATTCAGAAAGCACTTGCCTATACCTATTTCTTCAAGAGTGTTATGTATTTTGTCTTCCAACAGATTGTTTCAATTTTAATATTTAGATCTTTGATCCATTTTGATTGTGGTCTAGGATATGGCTAGAGTTATGGGCCTAGGTTCAGTTTTCTGCATGTTATACACAGCCAGGTTTCCTAGCACCATTTGTTGAAGAAGTTATCTGTTATTCAGCGAAAGTTTTTGCCCTCCTTGTCAAAAATCAGATATTATTTTTTTTATTTTTATTTTTATTTATTTATTTTTTTTCTTTGCAGTACTAGGGATCGAACTCAGGACCCTGCGCTTGCTAGGCAAGCGCTTATTCCACTGAGCTATATCCCCAGCCCCTAAAAATCAGATAGCTTAGTGTGACAAGAGTTGTTTCTGACAACTCTTTTCTGTTCCACTGATCTGCAAGTACATTTTTTCTAATACAAGGCTACTTTTATCACCACACCTGTGTACTATAACTTGAAGTTTGTGATTGCAATGCTTCCTGCCTAGGATTGCTTTAGCTATTCTAAGTATCGTCTTATTCCATGTGAAATTTAGAATTCTCATCTCTAGTAATAAGTCTTGTTGGTATTTTTATTGGGAGTGCATTCAATCTGTGTATTAATTTTGGAAGTATGACGATTTTGACTCTCTTGGCTCTCTTTATCCAGGAAAGGGGCCCATTGTCTGCTGTCTTTCTTGATCTGTGTTTTCAGAATACTGTAGTTTTCATTTCAGAGATTTATTTTTTTACTTCCTCAGGTTAATTTCTAAGTATTTAAATTTTTGTGTTATTATGAAAAGTGTGGTAATTGTGTGGTATTTATTGTTTTCCTCACTTGTTTCTCGGTGAGTTTATTATTAGTTTACTAGAATGCTATTGATTCTTGTGTGTTGAGTTTGTATCCTGTTAAGCTACTAATTTGGTTATTAGTTCCAGTAATTTTTGGTGGAATTTTTTTGAGTCTTCTATGTAGAGGATCAGATAATGCTAATTTAATTCTTTCCTTAAATCTATCTATCTGTCTGTCTGTCTATCTATCTTTTATTTCTTTCTGTTGTCTGACTCCTTTGGCTAATCTTTCAAGTTCTATACTGAACAGGAATGGTGATAGTGGAGAGCCTGGGCTTGTCCCTGATTTTAGTGGGAAATATTTCAGCTTCTCCACATTTAATGTGATATTGGCCATTAGTTTGCCACAAATGGCTTTTGTCAGATCTCATAGAGTTCTTTTATACCTGTTTTCTTTAGTTTTGTAAAGCTATGAGTTGTTGGATTTTATTAATGGCCTTTGTTGTGCTATAGAGATGATGTAACTATGTTCCTTGCTTCTGTTTATGTGCTGTATTACATTTACTGATTTGCCTATGTTGAACCATCCTTGCATCCCTGGAATGAATCCTACATGGTCATGATATACGTTCTTTTTAATGATTTATTTCTTGCATTCTGTTGCTAGTACCTTATTGAAGTTTCTTACATCTATATTAATTAAAAAGCTCGGCACATAGCTCTCTTTTATGGATGGTCACTTAGCTGGTTTTGGAATCAGGGTAATGCTTCCTTGCAGGAAAGACTTTGGGAGTACTGCTGCTGCTTTTTTAATTTTAGTAAAGATTTTTAGAAGCATTGGTGTTAGATCTTTAATGAATCTGTAATGGGAATCCCAGGAAATTAGAGCTGCCTGGAATGCGGAATGTCTGGGAAGCCATAGGCAATGAGCAGAGCCAGTCCAAGAGAGAAGCCATAGGCAATGAGCCAGCCAGGTCATAGCAGAGACTGCTTCATCCTTTTGGAGCCCACATCTTGTCACCACATACCCTGGATGCTAGACATACAGGTACTGGATTTTATGTTTCCCCTGCTGAGTTTCAGTCTTGCTTTGGTTTCATTCCTCCTTTCTATGGTCTCATTCCATTCTTACAGAATTTGGTATTAAGTCCATCAGGACCTGGATTTTTTTGGTGGTAGTGTTTTATAACTTCTTCAGTCTTATTGACTGATATTTGACTATTCAGGATTTTTACATCTTCTGTGTTCAGCTTTGGTAGTTCATATGTATCTAGGAATATATCCATTTCTTCTAAATTTTTCACTTTATGAGTAGTTTCTCAAAGTAGTTACCAATGTTCTTCTGGATTTTGGCAGAATCCTTTGTGGTTGCACTCTTTTATTTCTAATTGCATTGATTTGGGTCTTTTTCTCTCCTTTTTTGGTAAGATTAGCTAAGGGTTTGTCAATTTTGTTTATTCTTTCAAAGAACCAACTTTTTGATGTATTGCTTCTTTGTATTTTTTTAGTCTCAATTTCATTGATACCTGTTCTGAACTTTATAATTCCTTTCCTGTATTAGCTTTGGATTTGGATAGTTCTTGTTTTTTGAACACCTTGATGTGCATCATTAGCTTATACATTTGCTGCCTCTTTTTTTCAGATGAGAATATTCCCAACTATAAAACTTCTCTTTAAGACTGTTTCTATTGTGTTTCATAGGATTCAGATGTTGTGCTGGCATTATCATTAAATTTGAGGAAATAATTTCTTCCTTTAACTTTTTCTGTGACCCGTTGATTGTTTGAGAGGGCATTGCTTATTTCTCTGTTTGCCTAGTTTCTGTGGTTTCTTTGGCCATTGATTTCTAGTTTCATTGCACTATGATCAGATAATATCCATAGGATAATTTTGATGGTTTTGCATTTACAATGGCATGCTTTATGGGCTAGCCAGTGGTCTATCTTGGAGAAAGTCCCATGTGCTGCTGGGACAGAGAAGAATGTGTATTCTGTTGTTGAGTAGAACATTCTGTAGATGTACATTAAGTCCAATTTTTTGAAGATTTGGTTCGACTCTGATTTTTTTGTCAAGTTGATCTGTCTACTGGTGATTGTGAAATATTGAGGCTTCTTATTATAATTGTGTGGTATTTATTGAGCTTTTTGTGTTTACCAGTGTTTATTTTGTGAGGTTGGGTCCACCAGTGTTTGGTTCATATGTGTTTATAAATGTTATCTCTTCCTGTTCAATTATTCCTTAACAATTATATATACTGACTTTCATCTCTTATGATCAGTTCTGGCCTTAAATCTACTTTGTCTGAAAGTTGTATAGTAACTTCTTTTTTCTCAGATTCCCATTGCATGGAATATTATTTTGTATCCTTTGATTTTCAATCTCTCACTTTCCTTTTGAATTAAATGTGTTTCTTACATATTGCATATCATTGAGTTTTATTTCTTAATCAATTCTACCAGATTGTGTCTTTTGATTGGTAAATGGAGATCATTCCTATTGAGAGTCATTATGGAAATGTACTGGCTTATTCTTCTCATTGCACTGTTTTCCTGTTGCTAATTCCTTTTGTCCCCTCTCCTTTCTGCTTAATTTCTTATCCTGAGTGTTCTATTAGATGTTTTGTCATTGTTGGCTTCATTTTTGGCCTTCAAGGATATCCTTGAGAATATTTTGTATAGATGCTTTGGTGGTTATGAATTTCTTTAAGTAGTCATTATTATGGAAATACTTTACTTCTCCATCTATTTTAAGTAAAAGTTTTGCATGATATATAATGGATTGTAAATTTTTATCTTACAGGGTTTATAATACTTTACTTTCTTGACCTTTAAGGTTTCTGTTATGAGCTTACATTTATAAGTGATTTGTTTCTCTTTTGTAACAGCTTCTAATGTTTTTCACTGTGTTGGACTTCTGATATTTTGACTATAATGTGACATAAAGAGGTTTTCTTTTGATCATAGCTATTCAAGGTTCTAGATGTTTCTCATTTCTCTGTATGTTTATTCCTTTCCCTACATTTGTGATGTTTTCTTGCATTTTAAATAGGTTTTCATTATAACCAGGTTTTTATGAAATTTCTTACTGAAACCTTCTCATGGATTCTAATTCTTTGCTAAACTAAGCATTCAGTCCACAGCTTCAGCTTCCTGAATGCACCTTGTGTCATCTAAACTAGGCATTCATTTTATGTATCATTTTGTTTAGCTCAACTAACTTTTTATTAGTTTCTTCTAAAAGCTCCCTGTTCGTTTTTATTACTTTTGTTATGTTTAGTTATATCTTCTATAATCCCACTTGAGCATCTCTTTGATCTGTTTTTTAACCTCCCTTGCTATCCTTTTGAATGATTTAGATGTGTTGCTTTTGTATTCCCCTGCTCAATTCCCGTTGGACTGACTTCGTGGGTGTTGGCAGTTTTGAGAGATATTTTGATGCCTTGTCTTTTCATGTTTCTATTATTTGTTTTGTTTTGTTTTTTTCCTGAGGTTTATTTGTTGCTAATATGGAGATCTGTTTATTTAATCGGTTTCTTAGCTATGTACTTTGGCATGGTTTGATATAGTCCTTTGTTTCTGTCCCAAGTTCTAATCACTTCTGTTAATTTGTGAGAGGAGATTGTAGTGCAGTTCTGTAGGAATGGAGCCCGATATTGTTAATGTCACAAAAGTACTCTGGGTATTTGTATACAGAGAAAACCCATTAATAGCAACAATTATGTGATTTTGTCAAAATCAAGAAAATCAGCCACAGTAGTAACATCCAAGATAAACTGCATATTAACAAATAAAAAGAACCTATAATGTACCACTCTTAACCATAGGAAAGAAATCAACAATTATAGTATAAACACTAATACAACTCAGATATTGACATGCAGTTAATATGTACTAAATGTAACAGCTATATCTCCATTAATGTTAGAAAATAATTCAACAGTACTTACATATAGCTAACTCTCTCAGTATAAAATTATAATGATTATACTATTAAAGATATAGGGATTTTAAAACAGGAAAATGCAACAAGTTTGAAAACGTAAAGCATAGGAGATTGGAAAGAAGAGAGAGGATGAGACAAAATAATCCTGTTAGGGAGTAGAAGGATATTTATAGAATTAGGTAAAGGTGCCATAAAAATCAAATGAGAAATACAAGAATTTTTAAAGTGTGAAAAATGTGTAGAATAAAATAAGGAAACAAATTAAAAAGAAAATATTTACAGGTTCAAATTCCCTATGATGAATATGAGCATTACATAATCTAAATTTTACCAATAAACTTAATAGGAGAAAAGGAATGAAAAAGAAGAAAAAAGTGAAGAGAAGTAAGAAAAAAAGAGTTAAAAAACTTTTAAAAAGGGCAAAGGAAAATTTCCCAAACATCAGCACATTTGTAAAGAAGAGGAAAGCAAAAAAGTACTGCCCTGAGTTCTCTGTGTTAAATGAGTGGTTTCCTTCTGAGAGAAGAAATTATGGAGCAAAGCAGTTCTTGGTTTTCTCTGCTTAGCCTTAAGACTTGTGGTTTTTGAGCTGCCCCCCTTTCCAGAGGCCCCTCAGTTTACCAGGCTATGGCAGTGCCGGTACTGAGATGTGTCCCGGCTCATACCAGTAGATAAGGAAGGCAGTCAGATCCCAGATCCATGCAGGGTAAAGGAAGTAGGACAAAGGCTAAAATACTCAACGTGGAGACTTTTGGACTCACAGCAATTCAAGCTGGGCCTGGCCTCTGGTCACTTTGCGGGAGGGGGATGTGTCCTTCTGGCCTGAGCTCAAACGCCTCACAGTGTCTCTTTCTAGCCTGGCCATCTGTAGATGTTTCCTTGATTGTCTCTCTTCCACAAGCTTTGGGATGGTAACACTTGGTACCCGGAGTGAAGCTACTCTTTAGCTGTCCTGAGTCTCAGATTCATACACTGGGAGCCCTCTCCAGCTGTTGTCTGTGGAAGTTCTCCTGTCCAAGTAAACCCCTCACTGTCACTGCATATCACAACCTCTGACCCAGTCCACTGTTATTTCTCCTTGGAGATGCTTACAGTCTCCAGTTTTCTCATTGCTGGGACAAAATTTCTGACAGCGTCAAATTAAAGGAGGAGAAAATTCATTTTGGTTCACACTTTGTAGAGATTTCAGCCAGTAGTCTGCACAGGAGGTTGATTTGGCAAAGGAGAAAGAGCTCATGGCATTGAAGCAGGAACTAGAGAGGGATTAAAGGAGGTGCAGAGATACCTACCCTTCCAGGCCAGGCCACAGTGATCCGCCTCTTCTCACCAGGCTTCACGACTCAACATCATAAACAAACTCATCACACTTAGCTATTAGCAAATTATCACATTAATGTATAAGCCAGTATCGCATTTTGCTATAAGCTCCTCAGTGGACTAATACACACATACGTGTGAATATCGCACATACGTTATCCAAGCACCTTACCAATCAAATCAAAGCCCCACTTAGGGGCACGTGAGATTTTAGGGTGACATCTAGATCCAGCTCATAACATCTTCCTTCATCAGAGTCACGCTGGGGAGAAACAGCAGAGTGTTTTGTTCCCTTCTCTATATTCTCTTCTGTCTCTTCATCTTCTTTAATTTTCCTGACAATTTCTTCCTCAGGCTCAGGGATCTACTTCTCTTTATTTTCTTCCCCAAGTCATTATTTTCCAGTGTCTAGATTCTGAGTCTTAGAAAGGCTGTGTTGCTGCTGCTCACCACTACACCATTTTGGAAGTTTCATGCTTGTGTCTATGTAAGATTGGGATGTTCTGTGAATCAGTATTTGTCAATACTGACAGAAATTTCTTTTTTTAAATTTATTTTGAAAATAAAAGAGGGAAAACGTATTAACAGACATCCATTTACAAAATAGCATAAGAACAATACAAGCAATACAGAGTCACACACAAAGTGGTAGGAAATTACAATGGTTGTTGTATTATGTATTGATATCTTCAAAGTGAGTGGTTTCTCAGGAAAACAAATACAGACATTCATATTTGTCCAACAAGCAATCATTTACTATTCCTTTCAGTAAAGCAATAGAAGACAGTAGTACCACTGTTACCTCTCCTGTATATACATACATGCATAATTTCCCCTTCTTTCCCTTCTCTTTTCCCATACCCTAGTTGTCCTTTTCTTTTGAGCATTTTCCTTTCTTTTCACAATGTCTATCATACCTCCTAGTTTTTATTCACTCTTTCAGGTTCCACACTGGTGAGACAATACGTTGCTTACACATGCAGGTCTGATTTACTTCACTTATGAGTATGGTCTCTAGTTGTGACCATTTACCTATAAAAGCCTCGAGTTTATCTTTCTTTATATCTTTCTTTATGGAGTAATATTCAATTATATAAAAGTATCATAATTTTTTATCCAGTCCTCAGTGGATGGACATTTGGGTTGCTGTGGAAATCAATTTGGAGATTCCTCAGCTAACTAGGTCTAGAGGTTCCATCCAACCCAGCTATTCCCTTTCTGGTTATTTTCCCAGAAGATCAGAAAACATCATATCACAATGACATATGTGCAACCATGTTCACAGCGGTGCAATTTGTAATTGCTAAATTGTGGAAGACAGAAATTTCTTGATCGATGACTAAAATAGTTTTTCTGAGCCATTCTTTCTTCTCCATATGACATTCTAATTACCTGTATTACACTTTTTGATTTCTTATCTTGGTTCTTTGATGTTCTCTTAATTTTATTACTCTCTCTGTGTTTTAGTTGGAGACATTTTTATCAACTTATTTTCAGTTGTTTCTTCAACCGTGTCAAATCCACTAATACACCTGTCAATGGAATTCTGTATTTCTCTCACAATGTTTTTTTATTGTTGGAATTTAGTTTGATTCTTTATTTTTTAAATTTCAATCTCTTTGCCAGCATTACCCTTTTGGCTTTGCATGTTGTCTTTTTGTTCAATCATAGCTCTTCAAAACTAATCATAATTATTTTAACTTCCTCGTTTCACAAACTCAACATCTGCATCACATATGAGTCTGATTCCAATGATTGCTTTGGCCCTTTAGGTTACATTCTTCCTTGCTTTTTTATTTGACTTGCAAGTTTTTGTTGAAAGCCAGACATGTACTAATATTATATGCTGAGGGAAATATGTTTTTACACTGAGGGTTGATATTGATATGGCTGGAAACTGACTGTGATTAATGTTTGTGTTAGCCATTGACACAAGGGGCTTTAAACTCTTCCAGTCTCATTGCCTTTCCCTGCTCCCTTTGCTTTAGGATCTCTTTATATTTGTCTTCAGGAAATCTGTGTTCTGCAGATCTTTCAACTGTACTGCAGTGTTATTTTACTGGGGGTTTTGCTGCTGTGCTGTTAGGATGTGGGAGAGGAAAAGTGTTCTATAATTTTTCTAATTAGATCTTAGTGTTTTAGTGATTCTTCTAGGGAACTTGATCATTACAAATGTTCCTCTTCCTCCTCGAAGTGTTTATCACTCTAATATCCCCCTCCTAGTCATCTCCTTCCCTATTTAGGTGCATCATTTCCAATTTATTTATTTGGAGCACAACTCATATTGACTGTGTTTTCCCCCTTTTAGACAAAAAAGGAACTACAGTAGGATGGAAAATTATTCCTTTAGGTGTAATAAGGTTTCTATCTTACCCTGAAGGATAGATCTACTGTTTTAGAGAAGGATCTGCAAGAATTACATAATGGTTAGCTTCCTCATACCCCTGACAGAGCCACCAAGAGATTTTTCTCAGATCCTCATTTTGAGAATCCAAGGGGGTTCTTGGAGGGAAAGTTAGTAAAATGTGGGGGTCTCTTTGTGGTTGCAGTACCCCAGAGTTGCAGTCCCAGACAAGTCTGTATTTAGCTTACAGCAATCAGTCAACATTCCTAGTGAGGTAATTGACTCTGCCCATGTAGTTCTGAGTAGTTTCCGCTCCACATAAGCAAATGATTGTATCTTTCAGAGTGTGCCGCTCTCTTCGGATTTCAGGGGCACTTCCCACTGTGACTGCTGGAACTTAAGCTCCTTGTTGAAAGAAAGCCATTAGTTTTTATTTTTCTACTTTTTTTATAATGTTGGAAATGAAACCTTCTAAGCTCTTTATTTGTTGTAAGTAACATCAGAAGCCCTTAAATCTTTTATTTTGAAATTGTTTTGCGCTTATAAAAATTGCAAATATAGGACAGAGAGCTCCTGAGCACCTTTTCCCCATGTTCTCCTTAAAATATCAGTTTAGAGATAGTACAATGATGAAACTCAGAAAATGACTCTGATATATTATTAATTACACTGAAGTCTAATTTGGATTAAATCAGGTTTACATGCAGTTGCTGCTTTCATTGTTTTCTCTTATTTCTTTAATTTGGTATGTGGTTTTATTGAATTTTACAATGTATATAGGTTTTTATTTCCACAGTCACAATCACTACAGATTGTTTCAACACCCTAAGGAAATGACCTGCTCATCTCCTTTTGCAATCATATTTTGTTTCACATAACCTTGGGAACATTAATATTTTTTCAACTATTATAGTACTATACTTTTAAGAATTTTATGTATTGCCATAGGAAAACAATGTAAAATTTAACTTGAATTTTAAATTTTAAAATTACAAAATGTTATGTACACATTATTATTTTTCACTCATCCAAATGTGCTAAGACACATCTATGCTGTTTCTTGTATCACACGACTATTTTTTTTACATTTTTCAGTAGTGTTTCATTGTACGGATGTACCATGGTCTGTTCTTCTGGACACTTGTAAAATATTTCAGCTGTTTCCAGTTTTGCCTATTACAACTAAAGCTGGTATGAACAGTTTTTGCTTTTATAGGGTACACACTTAGCAATAGCCTGCTAGATCATATACGTTTGATTTTATATGACACTTCTATATTGTTTTCCAGGGAGTCAGACCTTTTTTATATTTCCACTAGTTTACATTTCCCTACAGTATAATGATGTCCAACATCTTTTGATCTGCTGTCCATATTTTCTCTTTGGTGATGTATATTTAAATTTATGTCTTTTTTTTCCCCTTAGCGTTGGTGATTGAACCCAGGGCCTTTACACTGAGCTACCTTCCCTGTCCATTTTCTTTTTTATTTTTAAGTAGGTTCTCTCTAAGCCACTTAGGCTGAGCTGGAACTTGGAATCCTCCTGATTCATCCTACCAGAGTGCTGTTGTTATAGGCATGTACCACCATGTATCACATTATATGTCTTTTTATTGATACGTGTTTGCAGTACATAATGATTACATTCCTCATGGGAGCTGGAACATGTACATAACACATCTTAATTGTTTTCGTCTTCTTTATCTCTCCTCCTTTCCCACTCCCTCTACCTTTTGGTCCCTCTCCCTTTTGCTAAATATCTCTCTCCCTATTTCCTGTTACCTATCTTTTACTTTGCTCTTTATTTATATGTTTGGGTTCCTCAAATTAAAGAAACCATATCTATTTTTTAAAATGGCCTTTTGTGGCTTATTGTTGAGTTTGGGCACCATGGGTGGGGTAACAGATGCCCCTACCATACTTTTCTAGTGAAAATATACACTTTAGCATAATGGTAGCTGGTTGTATGTCTCAGTCGCTGCACTCAGGGAACACAGGATGCAATCTTTGTGTTCACCCACTTGGTATGAGGACCTTCTTTTGTGCACACACGTGTCCAAGTGTTAGCAAATGAGCTTTACCCATGTTGTGCACCATGGTAGATTTTTGTGCATTCCTTACTGGTCTTATTAAATATTTTTTAAAAATTTCCTTGTAGAATTAGCCCAATTCAGGAAAATTAGCCCAGTTCAAGAAAATGTTACATGAAAATCTGTCATTACAATTTCAAGAGGAGGCTGAAAGCAAATCATCAGGTGCTTCAACTACAGAAGTTGACTTGGAACATGTCAACCAGAGAAGCTGGGACAGCAAGATGGAGCAAGATACGACAGAGAAGTACAGAATGAAGACCTTGATTCCAATGAGGAAGAAAACAGTAATGTAAATGAACGTTTGATCAGTCAAAATACTATAAAATGGTCATGTATATCTGAGAAATTCAACATTAAAACTAGGTCAGAAAATGTTATTAGGTTATTGCCAGGAGTGAAGCATATTAGAGAGAATGTCAACAATGCAATTGAAAGTTGGAAATTGTTTGTAACAGATGATATGCTACATGATGTTTTAAAATGCCCTGATGATGTAATACAAGTAAAATATTCTGCATGCATCAATAGTAATATCCCCAAATACACTTATCATGATGCCTCACCAACAGAAATAAAAGTGTTCATAGCAGGACATTATCATTCTAATCATCAGAATCTAATGGATGGAAAAGTGACAGATGTGGCATTGAGACTTTTAGAATAACAATGATACTCGAGAGATTTGGTTTCCTTTAAGACTGCCTGTCTTTTACTACAAAAAAAGAAGCACAAATAAAGAAAAATATCTGATAATTTGGCTGGGTTCTCTCGTTTGTTGAAAGCTTTGCTTCAAACTGTCGAGCAATTTATACACTGTCCATATACATGACATTGATGAACAATTTGCATCATTTCATGGTTGTTGAAGCTTTCAGCAATATATGCCAAAGAAACCTTACAAATATGGTATAAAAATATATGCCCTGGTAAATGCAAAGACCTTTTAGGCCTTGAATTTAGAAATATATCCTGGAACTCAGCCACTGGATCTTTCTTCATGCAATAATAAACCATGTGACATTGTGAACAGACTTGTACCTATTTCAAATAGTAACCCAGATGTCACATTTGACAGCTGATGTTACATTTGCTTAAAGAACACCAACTGACTAGCAAAGAAGCTATTTGCAAGAACAAAGCAGAGATTCCTGAAAAATTGTTGCAGGTTCATAATGAGAAATGTACAATAAAATCATTGGATTTCAGAAAGACATAACATTGGCCTTCCATATGGTGAAGAAAAACAAAGTAGTATTGGTAGTCTCAATATTACACCATGATGATGAGATTGATAGTGAAGCTTGGCATGTTGGTACATTCCTGTAATCCCAGAACTCAGGAAGTTGAGACAGGAGGACCCTGTGAGTTCAAGGTCAGCCTGCACTACATGGTGAGTTCCAGGCTAGTCTGGACTACAGAGCAAGACTCTGTCTCAAAAAAAAAAAAAGATTCATAGTGAGTACTCCACACAAATGAAGCCAGAAATGGTCACATTTTACAGCAAAATAAAGGTGGAGTAGATGTTCTTGCAGAGTTATGCCGTAAGTACGATGTCACTCAAAACACAAAGCCTAGGCCAATGGTTGTATTTTACTCTGTTCTAAGCATGTCAGGCATAAGTTATTTCATAGTTTACAAAGAAAATTACAAGCACAAAATATCACAGAGAAATTTTCTTAAAGGATTGGACAAGAACTGATGAATGATCAATTATAACCGAGGAAGAACAACATGTTCTTTGGGCAGATGCCCAAAGAACCCTGAAAATAAATTATTGAGCAGATTAGTGAACAGACAGATGAAACATCACAAGATTCTCATAAGAAAACAGGCAGACTGGTAAGATGTCAAGTATGTCCTACCAAAAAAGACAGGAAAACAAAACACATGTGCTATCAGTTAAGAGACATTTGTGTATGGAACATGCTGTTGTCATGTGTGAAAAGGGCCTTAGTGTGATAACTGAAGTAAAGATTATTTTTGTGGTAGTTTTATTTGTATTTTCATTGTAGTTCACATAGGAATTTATTTCTATTGTTACTTTTAGATGTAGTAAGCAAATAAACAGTTGATATTGAAAATTTCAGTGTTTATTCTAAGCACTCATTACATTTGATATTTTATTTTATTGATATTTTATTTTCCTACTAAGTGGAAATTGTACAATATAACAGGAAAATTCTGAAAGAAGAGGAAGATGAGAGAGGTAACAAGTATGGCCTGCCAAGTACGACAAGGAAAGCTAAACACATATGCTGTCAGTGTAAGCGAGACTTGTGTATGGAACATGTTGTTACCATGCATGAAGACCACCTTAGGTGTCATAATTGAAGCAAAGATTGTTTCTATGATGGAGTTTTGTTTGTATTTCCATTTTAGTTCGCATAGGAGTTTATTTGTATTGTTATTTCTTAGATTTTTAAGCAGATAAATAGCTGTTGAAAATATTGATGTTTATTCTAAACTCTCATTAAATATTAAAAATTTAATACTTTAATTTATTGATGTTTTATTTTCCTGTTAAGTACACATTGATTAGTATAATAAAACTTGTAAAATTAAAATTAATAAGTCATTAATAGAAATGCTCATAAAAAATTCATGTGCGCACCATACCCCTCCATAATGTGCCCTTCAAAATTTTACCACGGTGCCCCTAAGGAGTTTTTGACATTACAAGTCCTTTAATAGATAATTTCTCCCACTTTGGCTTATCTTCTTATTCTTCTAACTGTGTATGTCATAGTAAAACATTTTAAACCTTAATAAAGTTGAATTTATGTGTAATTTCTTTTATGCATCCATGATTTAAGTTCAGATCTAAGAAATCTTCACTGACCTCTTTGCCATCGTCAAGAATTTGCCCCATGTTATTTGCCAAAGGTATTATTCTCTTATATTTTATATTTCAAATTATAATCCATTTTAAATATTTGTATATTTGGGTGTATTGACTATTTTTAATTGTGATTTTTGCCCTTTTGCCATTTGGTTGAGTTTTCTATATATTCTGAATATTAAACCCTTATGAGATGTGTAATCCAAAATATTAAGTTCTACTGTATAGATTACATCTTCACACTCTTGATAATATCCTTGATATATATGTTATTTATATATTAAGTCCTACTCTGTGGATTGCATTTTCACATTCTTGATAATATCCTTGATATATATGTTCTATTGTATGAACTCCTGTTGATGTATTTTGATCTTTTCCTATCAAATCTAAGAATTTAGCTTAAGCTCCAGATCCCCCTCAAAATATTTCAGGAGCAGCCAGGTTTGTAAGCAAGTTTAACCAAATGGCCAGGGAAAAACTAATTGCCTTCCAAGCCATACAAAAAGATAAGAAATAACTAAAATAGCTTTAACGGTTGTGTTGACTGTGATACAAGCTCCAAGAAAAGATTGCTCATTCATGTAGAGACATATACTGTAAATAAATCCCTATTATGTCCAATACATCAATGAGTAATTAGGCTGTGGCTAAGAAATGCAAAGATGATAAAACATTGGGGAAAATGCCAGTTGAAGTTTCTCTACATTAATAGATTAGAAGAGAAAAGGCATTTGATCATTTCCAGGCATACAGAAAGCCTTTGGAAGAATAATTAACACTCGTTTAGGATAAAAAGTTTTAGCGAAATAGTATTACGTGAGATTTTCATTTTCTAAAATCTACCACAAACTTACAAAAATGTGAAAGGTAAGAAGAATGGCTGTTAAAGGTAGGAGCAAGATACAGATGTACGGTACCATTTCTACTATTTAAACACAGAGTAGAATGCATAACAAGTGCAAGAAAAATATCAAGATGCATAATTGGTAAGTAAATTGAAAAGAAAGATAATAAACGCTGACAGTACAATCTTCTAATTAGAGAACTGAAAAGGAATAAGTGAACAAAAATATGCAAATGACTAAGAGACTTCAGAAAGTTGTGGTATATATTACTGTAGCAAACTGAGATGCCTAATCACACAAAATCAGCAACTAGTTAGGACAAGTAATAGAAAAGAACACAATAGCAACAAATATTCAGAATTTCCCCCAGAAGAAAGCCAGAAACATTGTACACAATCTTTTTGAAAACAACTATTAGGGCTGGGGGTATAGCTCAGTGGAATAAGCGCCTGCCTGAAAACAACTATAAAAATAAACTTAAGGGAAAGTAGTCTCAAGTTAATATGCAAATATACTATGTTTATTCATTGGGCAAAGATTATTGTAATGATGTCACTTCTTGTTTACAGATTTACTGTTTGCTATAGACTGACTTGAGCCCCCCAAATATATATTGAAGGCCCTATGTAATTTTATTTGAAAATAGGCATTAACAGAAGTAATTAAAGTTAACTGAGGTTTTAAGAGTGGGCACTAATCCAGAAGAATGGGTAATATTATAAAACGCAGAGAAACCAAAGATCTCACAGATGCACACAAGGAAGAGGGAACATGAGGACACAGCCAGAGGCCAGTGTCTTCAAGGCTCAGGAGATTCCCTCATCAGAAACCAACCCTACTCTTCCTTTCTCTAGCACTTTTAGCCTCTAGAATTGTGAGAAAATAAATTTCTGTTGTTCAAGTCACATAGTCTGTGGTATATTGTACGGCAGTCCAAGCAGACTAATGCATTGCTTCTATATGCAGTATCCAAGATGGTTGCTGTTTCCCAAAATCAACCCTGAAGAGACGGAAAAGAGAATGAAAGAATATCAACAATAATGACTGATCCATAATGGACATTAAGTCTGTGCCAAAATAGCCACGCTTCTTAGGCAGATGTGCTCTGACATACAGACACAGTTCTTCAGCCTGCAATAGAAGCAGATGAATTAGAGGAAATTGTTAACGTTTGGGCCTTGCTTCTTTATTGTGTGCCTTGGGGCAATGAATCTCTACTTCACTGAAGAATCTGAAACCACACCTCAGATCCCGTGTGCCTGCATTATTGGGTGACATCAGGATAGAGTCAAAATTTGAGTTGGTTGAGACAATGTGACTCTAAAAGCAGTGTTAATAATCATCTGAAACCAGTATTATTTTTTGCTGATGATGGACCTTTAAAACTGAATATCATATCATCAAATTAAGAAATACAATGAATAAGAAATAACAAGGGTGATAATTCTTTTGTGAAAAAATAGTATATACATATCCTTGTTAGAGTTTTATATACACACAAATATATACATCGTTTCTCAAAAAATCATACGCCCAGGCTCTTCCCCTTACAAACCCTATCTCCTAGTATCTTGTAGTGTTTATTTGTTTCTTTGTTTTCATCTTGCAACCCACCCCTTATCCTCAATCCCGGCTATACACTGCTATTTTCCCATATTTTCTAGCTTGGGAACTCGACTCATTCTCTGCATGCTTAACAACAGGTAAGCAACCTAGAGATTTCAGGAAGTTGGTATCTCAAAGGAGCCTTTAAAGATTATGAGGATACCCTGTTCTTCCACATCCAACTCCGAGAGAACTACCAGGAAAATCCACTTTCACCCCTGTTTTCACCCCTGGGAGGCCTCAGGCCGATTCTTCAACAGGAAATGCCTCTGAATTCCACCTCAAGAAACTGCAGGAGAATAAAACCTTGTAATGACAGAAGCCTCAGATCTTCAGCGGATAACTGTGATGGAGAGTGTCAAGATGAGGACACTTAGGAATGCAGGCCCTTCCTATCCCGTGGGAACACAGCCTCACCTATTCTGCCCTGCTCTATTCCTCTCCTCCAGTGCTACAAGGCCCAAGATAAGGCTGTTAGGCTCAACACTCCCTCAGTTCTGTCTGCGTAACTATGGAAATGAAGACCTTTATCTGAGGCTGATAGACTCTTGTCAACAGAGAAAAAATATCCCAGGTCTTATACAAAACAAAGAAGATCCTGAGTTGAGGTCTGAGGAGACACTCAAGAGTACTGTATAACAAATGGTGCACACACACATTCCTGCCCCTGGGCAAGACAGATTTGTGGAGGGGGGGTCTCCAGGAGTGGGAGATCTTGAGTTAATGGGATTGTTGTCAGTGAGGACTAAAATTCCTAATTATGTGGGAGAGGGGTATCCTATAGAGTCTTGGCCCTGTTGTCAGCTCTGGTATTAGCAGAGGTGGTGCAGTTATACCCTCTTTTATTTCTTACTCAGGAGTTATTGTTAGAAAGATCTTAATTTCAGAAATACAGAGGTGAGGATGCTTTGATTTTGCCAACAGTTGACATGACAGTATCGAATGTGAGCTCAGAAGACCCTCTACAACTTGATACCTCACCGTACCTAGACCTTCCAGAGCCTGCTCTCCGCCCTAAGTTGCCCTAGGAAGAAGAGCTGGCAGATGGCAGCTGAAAACACATTCTTATCCTAACTTTCTTCACTGAGTTCCCATGAGACAGGCTAAATGCAAGGACCCTATGGATTCTCAAAGCCGTCCTCACACAGAAACCTCTCGAGACAGTCTTGGTGAAGAATCAAGATGGTCTGTCCTTGCTGAAGATGCACACTTCTCTCATTCTTTCTCCGGCAAGTGCCTGAATCACCTGCTCTCTTAGCCACAGTCCTTGACCAGCATCTCACACTTTGGGATCAGAAAAGTATGTTTTGTGTGTGTGAGAAACTCTTCCTTCCCTGAAGTGAGACTCAGGGACTTCCGGGTGCTCAGGCTACTGTGCTGGAGGAAGAAGTGATCTTCTTTTCCTCTTCTTTTCTTTGTGGTAGTAATCCTGGGAGAGTGCCTGTAGTTCAGTCATGCAACAAAAACCAGCAACCTTGGAGAATCCAATCCATCACTACTATTTCTGCAATTGTTTCACGCACAAAATCTGATGAATGTGCCAAGAGCCAAAATAAGGAAAGACTAATCACTTCCCATCCCTGAAAATTAATACACAACCCATCTAGATGAGGAAGTGGTTTAGTTGGTGCTGTTCCTGATGCACAAGTATAACATGAGGTAGTCTGTGACAAAGGAAAACATGTTACAGTATGTCATCAAAAACTCCAAGGAGTAGTTGACTGAGATACTCAAGAAAGTCTGTGAGCTCATAGAGTTCACACTGATATCAATGTGAAAAAAGTAGACCCAACCTGACACTGCTATGCCACTGTCAGCAAACTGCATGCGACCTGTGATGCAAGGCTGAATGGTGAGATCATTCTAGAACTGGCCTTTTGATGACTATCTTGTGTGCAGTCTTCATAAAAGGCAGTTGTGCTGATGATGAAGATATCTGGGAAATGGTTAATGTGATGGTGAGATATACCAGAGGGAACCACTTCTTTCATGGATAATTTAAAAAACTTGTCACCTAAGATTTACCACAGGAAAGGTACTTGCTGTACCATCAGGTGCCCAAAAGGACTCCTTCATTTTGGAGTCCTGGTATTCATGCTGAAACAAGCAAGACAAGCATTCTTGAGTTTTGCACCAGGGTCCACGATATGGCTTCTAGAACCTTCCCATGTTTGTTCCAAGAAGCTTTGAGAGATGAAGAGATAGCTCAAGCCAGGTTTCCACCCATGTTCCTTACTCATGCCAGAGCTAGTGTACATTCCAAGGTCAGTTCTAGCAACTTCCTCCAACCCTACTGAACTCTAAAGCACTTTCTTCACCTTGTATTTGAAGAGAGTAATCACACTGTGTATGGAGCTTGAGATGGTGTTAGAGGGAATACATTACATGTCATATCTGTGCTCCTGTGCTACTTGAGTAACATCTAGATTTATCTCTTGTTTTTGTAGAAAGTTTTGAAATGGTATTTCTTTTAAGAGTTTAATTCATTTTGGAATATAAATATATGTATTATATTAGGTTCCTATTTAATATTATTTATGAAGTTTAAGAGTTAAGTTGTCTTATTGCTATAAGACAAATTGAGAACACTTCCATTTTAGTGACCTGTAATAAGAAAACATGGCATTCGAATAGGCATTTCCTTAGGAATGTGAAAAAATAAGCAATAAAATAACTGAAATTAAGAACTAGGACTAGAGAAAAAAGGAAAAACAGAAAAAGCTATCAGACATGGTAAATTCTTGGCTTTCTTTCTTCTTCCTATTGTATTCTGTATAATGAAAGTTATATAGCTGTATGTGTTTAGTTTAGTGAGGATATGGAGAAAATAAGTTATAATAAATTTAACCTCCTGTTCATGGGTGGTTTTATTCCTCAAACATTAATTGAATTTATGTTCTTTGGAAAACTCCATGGTAGAACTGAGTATGATAAAAAAAAGAAGACTGACCCACTTCCACTGTCCACAGAATTTTAGAGTCCAACAGTAGCTGTCATCTATGTAAGATGGTAAAATATCCTCTACCACATGAAAGACGAGAAAGCAGTGTGATGGAGGAGGGAGAAATAGGAGGTCTAGATAAGAGCAGTCCCATATAAATGCCCCAAGGCAGGGGAATTTGGGGTTTTGTAAGACCTCAAGTCCCTGAATTAGAGGTAATATCAAACTGGGGATGAGTCAAAGGTTTGTGTGGGAGCAAATCTTGCACCATTGGGCAGTGTCTCAGAGCTAAGGTACTCAACCTCTAGTAGCAAACTGCTCTTTATAGCTATTTTAAGAACACAGGTAAACCACAGAAAGTCTCCACCTAGGGCAGGATAGAGTGTTGTGAATTCTTGTCACAGTGCGGATGAATACAGTGAACACACTAGGTGCACTGTATAGATCACCTCCAGGGTATTTTTGAGAAACACATGTGATACTCTCTTGAAGTGAGATGCCCATAAACGATGATGCTAGCATTCTGTTCTGGGCTGGGGGATTCACAGCCCATTTTATTAGAGAAGAGTTTTGATTTGGCCAACTTTGAGGAAGGGTTTGATTTGGGGTATGGGGTAAGTGTGTGAAAATAGGGATGGCTTAAATCAAATGGCAGCTGGAAGCTGGGGAGTTGGTTTCTGACACACATTCTAGCAGCTCTGAAGTTTTCCCACTTCCAAATTAAATATATGCCCTGTAAGAGACGCAGATGCATGGAGGGATTTTTTTTTCCCGCTCTGAAGAATTCTTGGCAAATTTTGGCTGATTTTTGGCTTTTGTGTGCGTACTCAAAGACATATTTTGGACTAAAAAGCAAATAAAAACAAAATACCTCCCATCCTAAGGGATGATATCACTTGAGGCAAATAAAAAGATCATAGTAATAATGGCCACTGCTAAAACTCTCAATGCACATCAGCCTCTACCAGGTGCCATATGTGCATCTCCAACATTCCAACAGTGCTAGTAGGCAGGCTCACCACGCTCATCTTACCTATGATGAATTAAAGGCTCAGTAACTTTGACTATGTGCCCTAATCACACAGCTAGCATGTGACAAGACTAAACCAGGGCCTCTTAGGTTCCGCAAGAAACAGCATTCCACTTCTCCTAGTCTGAGGCAGATGTGTTTTTTCATTGATTCCACTTCTTTTTACTCCACAAGGTCTCTGAGACAATAAAAAGGAAGATCCTGTGGTGAAAGTACTAAGAGCAGGCCTGAAGAAGGAAGGTGAAAATGGGTGTACATTTGCCTGGAATCCTCCTGACCCTAGTCCCAGGGTTCTTTGGGGACTTACTCTGTCCTAACTTATTCCTATGTCCAGCCCCAATTCTTTCCTGCATTACAATGCCTTTCTCCTGAGACTTCTCCAGTGTGCCCTCCTGTCCAAAGTGAATCTGACATGCTGGGCAGCTCTTTGTGGCATCTTTCTCTGGAGCGTACACTGTCTCCCACAGGAACAGGCAGCCTATTGTTTCTTTCTTCCCCTGACATAGGGGTTCCACCCCCCACAGAGGTCCTGTTCTTCACTGTAGACCCCTTCTGAATGCAGCATCCACTTCCACATAATTGCTCACTTTGTACAGTGAAGCTTACAGATAGCTTTATTTTCTTGGGTGCCTCCATTATGCTCTCAAAGTGTTTTTGAATCTGCTGCTGGGAAGAGTCTGATTTGGCACAGAACCTACTGGAACTCTGGTTCCTAGTTTATAGCTCTGAAGTTTGAGAGGAGATTTTTTCCCACTCTTTGTTTTTATTTTAGTATATTGGTGCATGTGGGTAATACCCAACATTTATATTCCCTGTGTGGATTTGATACACACATATAGAACTACCTAATTCCTTTTTCATCCCCTTTCCCTTTCCTTTCCCCCCATCCATCCTTTGATCCTCTTCCTTTTTTTTCTTCTCTTTTTGTGCATGTTTGCAACACATAATGTTTGGAGAGGAGATTTTTGGAAACCACATTGACGTTTGAGGTCAAATTAAAATGGGCTTCATTATTTGAGACAAGCCACTGAATGCTCATACAAGTGAATGAACTTACATAGGTGGTCCAAAAGCAGTCTCTCCTATTAGTCAGTGAGGAAAAACCATGGAAATCACTATGTAGGCAAATATCTACCAAGGGCGAATTCTTAAAAATCTAAGATTCCCTCTAGGGATGAAAAATGGTTCCACAGAAGATACAAAAACAAAAAAAAGACTAATTCAACAATCTTCCACTGCCTATGTCTTTTTGTTCACATCCTGGTAAAATTTTGGTTTCAGATAATGTACAGATACTTTTGTTGCCCCAAATTTCTAACTATGGACATATGACAGTCCTCCTTTGTTAATACAGTCTTCAAAAATTCATGTTTCTCTTCAGAAGTAACTGATTAAAGATGTATTCCATATTCAATTTATTCTAGGACTGTCTTTCATAGATGTGCTGTAAAAGTACATTGTGAACCTACAAATAAGTGAAGGACATTGTACACACTGTGGTGCCTCTTGTCATTGTCTCTAAGGAAAATGAATGCTATATCTTTCTGATAGCACATATAGATCTGCTTAGAATTCTGAGGTGTGCATATGCTATAATTAATTTAACCAAATTCCTGCTTAAGAAACACATATTCTTTTTCATTTGTTGCTATGATTAATAGAACGGATATAAGTATCATTAAATATGAATTCTTGGGAAAATATACATTTTTAAAGGAAGGAGATAGTAAAATACAAATTAATTTCAGGTGGAAAAATGTGATTGTAAATTTTTATTAATATCTGAAATTCTGTTCTAGTTGATATTCTAATTTCTTTTCTTACATATTAATGTGTGTGAATAATCTATACCTTCATGAGCATTTTATTTTGTCAACCTTTTAAATTGTGGTCAAACTTTCATATGAAAATGTATTGTCTCATTGTTATTTTAATTTCCCTGTTTTCTGAATAGGTTGAGCAGAAAATTAACTTAATCCACCATCCATAAAAAGTGGGATTTCTTCAGTGATATGTTGAGAACCAGAATTTCTCCAGGCATGCTTTAAAACAATAAAATGTCAACTTGTGCCCTGCTCTTCAGGTGGTCGCACATGGTCAGTGATTGCTCTTGGTACAGCCTGTTCCTGGCTCCTCTGCACAGATTGAACTGACTGAGAAGTAGAATCAGGAAGGCTGGAACCCCCTGATGGCATGGTCCCCAGCTGAACACTGCCAATAGAACCAGGTATTATCCATCTATTTCCTGGGGGCAGAGCAGGTGTCTCACAACCTTGCCGCCTTTATAATCTGAGTTGCTACCCTCCAT
>PVLD010018591.1:0-38622 GCA_004027595.1 Dinomys branickii | reverse complement strand
TACTAACTTTTCCCTCTTCTGTTCAGGATATAGATCTAATTCCAGTATGGGTATCCAGGAGCTTTGCTAGGCTCTCCTGGTTTTAGTTGTGAGCTTGGGCTTGAAGAAAGCTTTTTTGTCTGTTCAGAGTTGTTTTTCACTTGACAGTGAGGGCATGACTGTGTGATATAAAGTTCAGATTAGATGACGGCAGCACATGGAATGGTAAGTGTATGTCCTTATGTGTGTCTGTCTGGGTGGATGAATGTTGATACATCAGCGATTCTGTGAGACTTTGTAATGTTGTTCAAGTCCTGAGGCATTTGCTTTTGTAAAGAGTAAGGTGGGAAGGGAAAGTATTATAATTTTTATTTTTTATTATTATAATTGTAATTAGCTGTAGCTATCCACTTTACTTTTTTAAGTCTTGGCATTGTAGGACCCCCCTTTAAGAAAATTATCTAGTTTTGTAAAATGTCATCACATCTTTTGCATTTTTTTCAGGAGGCCAGATTGTTGATGACCAAGTCATACTGAGTCAATTTCAATCACAGAACACCTATTCTGTACCTAGCCAGGTGCTGTGAAAGATGTAAAACAAGTAAGGAAAATCCCCTATCCTCAAAAGAGTGTGTTTGGCTAGTATAAAGTAGGTAACTGGACTTTCCGAATTAAGCCGAAGCCCTTCTGAATCTAGTACAGTCTACATCCCCATGGAGACAATAAAAAGGTCTGAATCTGCAACTGCATTAGGAGCTACATTTCTCCCACACTGCTCTCAAGCAATGACTGAGCACAGCAAGGGCAGTGCAGCATCCCGTGCCTAGGAGATGGATGGACACTCTGATAGGTGATTTTCCTCTACTGCTCTCCGTTGGCTTTCACCACAGTTAGAATTACTCTGCGGGTTCAGATTCTTATCAACTAATGCTCTTTCTGTTCCTCTCCTCCACAAAAGCCTCTATTATATCACAATCCCAGTGTTCCTTGTCTCCCTCCTGTTTTCTCTCCCTGATCCCCCTCAATAAATCTTTTACATATCTGATTCTGCTATGAAAACTGCTTCTCAGGGGACTTGAATCAAGACATTCCACAACTCTGTCAGCAACTTGTCTGTATGGCTTGGTCACAACTTAGACCTGATAATAAGACCAATAATTCAGTAGTCCTGAAAAGAAAAGTATAGTTAAGTGTAAGAAAAAATATTTCTCACATTCTCTGAGGCTTTTTCATATCTATAAAATGAGTTTTCTAATATTACCTTGCACTATTATTGGGAAGAATTATCATAATATGGGCAAAATTCCGACAGGATGGCAAGCATTTGATATTTTTATTTTTATTAATGAGAAAATAACTTGCCCATTATGACATATCTTATTAAGAAGCTTTTTAAATGCTATGAATATGTGTGGCTGGCATTATCCAGGTTATCTCAGACTAGTAGAAGACAAGAATTATTTTGAAGTAAAGATAAGGTAATGGACAGCAAGGAAGTAAACTTCAAGTTTTCTCATTTTTTGGTACCAGGAATTGAACTCAGGACCTTGTACTTTCCAGGTGGGTGCTTGTGCCGCTAAGTTGTATCCCCAGACCTAAATTTCAGGTTTGAAACTGCAAATTCATCCTTAAAATTGGAGTCATTAATTTCACCAGGTCTGTGCTACTACAGAAAACCTACATAGCAAAGTAATCTGTAGAAAGAAAGCCAGATGAGAGGATGGATTCAGATTCTCTCAAAGCTGTATCTCTTTGACATGGTCGAATACTGTACTGCGGGGGAGGCTGTTAGGTGTTTAACATCCTTGCCACAGAGTTATTACACTGTTTTCTATTTTCCATGGCAACAAAACAAAATTGTGATTGTTCCTTTGGCAAAAGGCATATGCAAGCTGCTCGCCAAGTCTGTGTATTTTACTGAGTGTGAAGGATTCCTGTGAAACCCCTGAAAGGGCAAGGAAGGACTACTGTAGCAAAATTTCCAGTTCAATAAACCTCCCAGTACCAGCCTTGGCTCACAGCCCAAGGTTTAGGTCAAAGCAGAATATCATACACCTCTTCCCAATACTGGATGGAGAAAGGCAGCAGGATGTTTAAGCATGGGTTAGCATCTTTTTGATTGCTGAAGTACCATTTTCTGAGTAATTGGTAGATGATAGTAGGAAAGTATCACTGAGAGCCATATCCAATATGTAACAGGGAATACCACACCATTTGTAGCTCTCTGCTCTCTATGTTTTCTGTGTTTCTTGATTAACAAAATATACATCAATATTTAGGCACCAGATTTCCACAACAAGATCACCTTTACCCTGTTTCCTAGTCATCCAATAATCTTTACTCAGGACCTAATTCTGTTACCCAGCATTCTTTAATTGAACCGATTCCTTTACCCAGCACCAGTCAAGCAAAAGGAGACAAGAGGAGAAGATTCTAACAATGTCCCTAAGTCAATAAAAGATGCTAATAAGCCTATTAACCTATCAAGTAAAAATGAAATGATGTCCACTACAGTTTTAGTGCTTAGTATATTTGGTATCTAACTCCTTGATAAAAACAGTGATTCTGTTATATCTCTGATGTCTCTCAGTTAACTAGATTTTTTTGTTAAACAGAATGGAGCATATTGTTTTCAATACTGAATAAAAGTGAATAAGAACTTGAAAATAATAAATCAGTCACACTGACATTACAATATAGATTACTTTTCAGCACACTTGAGTTTAATACATACAGATGCTACAGAGAGATAGAAACCAGTGTTTGGAGAGTGTAGGAAATCTACCTATGAATACAAATGGCAATGTTCATGCATGGGGGCCGAGAACCTCAGACCTCAGAGTATTCATGTCATCTCTGAAGGAAAAAGGCATGTGCTCACTCTAAAAGGCCTCACTGACTTGCGATTAAAGAAAATGTGGCAGGAAGTATTCAGCCCTTAAAGGAGCACGTTTTCACCCCCACCCCTGGAGAAGAGGTAAGGCATGTCAAGTCTTCTCAGGTCCTCTTATTATTCAGAAAGTAAGGAGGGCTGGAGAAGTATTGCAGTGAAGCACCAGCATATTGGTAGAAGGCCAGTTTCCCACGAAAGGCAGACTTTGACGTAGGCCAACAGAAGATGTCTTTCCCTACACAGCCGTGTCAGCTAGGGGGTACACTTTAGGCTGGACCAGATTTCTCTTTTTAATATTTTTAATTAGTACATGTATGAAGTACATAATTATTACATGTGTCATGGGTAATTGTATAACATTTTAATTATTTTGATGCCCCCTTTCTCTTCTGTCCATCTCCCCTCCTTCTATCCTTCTATCTCTTCTTGGACATTCTTTAATACTTGAGGCTGGATAATCCTTTAGAGTGGGAGGCTGTCGTGTGTATTATAGGAGGTTCAGAGGTATACGTGGCCCCAATTCATGGAATGCTGGTGGCACCTCCATCTCTATTGTGATAAGCAAAAATGACTCTAGAAATTGTCAAATTTACCCTTTCCTGAGAGTCACTGCTTCATAGAGACATACAGAGACACAACCTTTTGGTAATGTTGGGCCACTACACTTGGATAGGTTAGTTATATTCCTGCCATGATTCTTCTAGGGGGCGAGGGCAAAGTTCTTCATGTATTTTCACAAATTTGTTTGTATGTTTTTTGACTAGTGTTATTGAGACACATATTCATCATGGTTTTTACCTAATCAGGCCCATGGGGCTTTGTGAAGATACTTGCTATTTATTAAAAAGTGTAACATTTTCCCCCAATCTTCTATTTATGGAAACACTAATATTTCCCTGCCCTTCTTAAAGAAAGATGGCATTTTACCCTGAATGTAATTTCTTTCAAATCTCCTCTGTAAACACCAGCACATTTGCATACAGCCTGGTTTATAATATGAATTCAAGAGATTTCCAGTACCTAAGTATTCAATGGAGCTAAAAAGCTCACATAGAATCAAATCATAATTTCAAACTTTTTATTACAGGACTTAGTCCTAAATTATATCAGGAACCCAAGGGACAAGGATAAAAGTGAACAGACCAACTATCAATATTTCACCAATAACACAGTGCAAAATTATATTGATAAATTATATTGCCTTACAAGCAATGCTTTGCTCTGATGTTGAGGTAGCAATTCTGAAGTGGCTCACTACATTTTATGGGTCAAATAATTCTAAAATTGATTATGACTTTCTCAACCCTCTGACAGTCATTACTCCTTAGGTTTTCAAAAAATATTACTTTATTATTTGAAGGCCTTGGATTTTCTTTCTGACATTCCTTATATTTGGGTTACTAAGTAAGGTTACTAGGGAAGATAGGTTCAAAATTGAGAAACATATCTTCTGCTGTAGGCTACATAAAGTGGTAAAACTTCCTATGTCAGTACACTTTGGATAACTTTTTCCTTTATGTAACTATACATTTTACTCCACGATGACAAGGGGAAAATGGTTGATCTTTGTCCACATGGGAAATAATTCTTCTGCACAGCTCAACTCCTTAGTGAAATACTGTTTTTAGGTTAAGATATTCTGCTGAAATTTATCTTCGAGAAAAGGAAGAGTCTGGTTTTTAAAAAATATTCTTGACCTCATAAGCCAACAAAGATACATGCTTTTTTAAATTAGAGTTCTAATTGTATGACTACTTGGCATGAAAGAAAATAAGATTGTCTTACTTATTATAAAGCTATCCCAGAGCACAGATGATAAATAGCAGGAAAATAAATTGAAGGAGAGAAAACCAGGGGGAATTGAGATTGTTCAGCTCATAGAAGAGCTAGCTACGCGGTAACAGTAATAATTTTCTCAGGTCCGAAGGACAGTCGTTAGTACCAGATGCTCCCCGTCTGCAGAGAGGGTGGTGGTACAGGAAATGACACTACTGTATAGCAGCAAAAACGCTAAGAAAGACTTCAGCTGCACTGAAGGCTGTCAAGCATCAGAGCACATTACTGTAGAGGCTGTGAAATTGCCACTGTTTCCATTTTGGTTATAAATAAGATTAGATTATATCTTTTCTTATTAAGGTTGAGCTAAAGTTTTGTATGAAGTTTGAGGAAATGGACAAGATTATACAGTGAGAATTTTCTTAGTTCTTTGCTTTTATGAAATCTATATCTTTATTATTATTTGTACCATGTCCACTAAAGTGAACAGTTTAGAGTCTTCATTTTGCTTATATTTCCACTGAATAGAATTTCAATTTCTCAGTTTCCTAGTAATGAAAATTATGCTACTTGTCTGTCATCACGGATCATTGCCAGCTGTAACCACACCTCAATTCCCTTTCTCTCTTCTCCAACTCTTTCATTTCCATGTTGCTAATTTTCTCAACATTTCATTTTGTGTTTACTCACCTGAAAAGACCCGAGGTAATGTGCAGGTTTTGCACAGCATTTAGCACACTGAGAAGGTTAGACCAATTTAATAGCTACATATCATTTGATCATTTTGTAATGTGATATGACATGAAATAATATTGTCCCACATAATTATAATTCAGTATCATCATTTTACTTTAACGTCACTGTAATGTTTAAAGCCATGTATCTATGTCAAAATAACAATTTAGTTCAATTATTTTAAGGCAGGGGATAGCCAAAATTAGAAAAAGAAACTGTCATCCCACTTAACAGGTAACTTAAAATTAAAATTATCATCTATTTGCCTCAATCTTTTCTTTTTGCATTGTGGTGTGCTGATGAAATGTGGTATATAATATGCTTGTTTTAATGAAAGAAAATAATAGAGTCATTCAGTTGTAGCAAGAACCCATTCAATATCAATGGCTCCTCACTGCATATGGAAAAATAACTCACTTCATTAGCTTGACACTAAGGTCCTTCTTACGGGCTTCCTATCTGTTGTTTTGATCTCTGAGAATAGTTCTTCTGTTTTAATTTAACTACTGTCATCATGCTGTGCTTATCCTAAATTCTACTCATTGCTTGGTTGCTTTCTACCAGACAAAAACGAGTGGCCTTCCATCTACCCAATCCCCCTGTTTCTCTCATCTTTGTCATTGTAGATGCTATTTATTTACCATGCTAAAGACACCGTTTAAGGTTTAAATTACTTAGTCACTTATATTTGCAAGGAGCTATGAGTTAGGCATTATCATTTAGAGTTAATTTCTAATAGTTTCTCTTCCACGAGACATTCTTTAACCAACTGAACCCTAATAATAATACTTTTTCTGAATTCATGGTATGTATTTGCTGTCTTCTCCATCTACTAAAGCACTGGATCTTATTTTGTAGTGTCTCGTGTAGTATCATTCCCATAATTAAGCCATAAACTTTTGAAGATAAGAGCTGAGCCTTATACTAATTGTTATACTGTAATCAATGCACAATGCACAAGCTCACAATAAAGATAGTACTCTATGGAAGGATAAACAGGAATTATGATCAGAATCACATAAACTTGACTCTTGTAGTAGCTCCCATATATGCTCACTTCACTAACAGATACTGTATTTGTTGAGCATCTGTTTTGTACCAATACCATGCTGTGATCTATGAAAATAAAAGGAAGGGAAAAATATTCCCTCAGTTCAGTATGTAGGTAGGAATACATGAATAAGTATACATGTGTAAAGAAAGATAAAGTAAAGGTCGGTGACAAAGTAAATGTCAAATAAATCAAAAAGAACAGCATCATCATAGTACTCAACTAAATATTATTGTGTGGCATGAAAATTGAGAAACAATAGCTTCTTAGTCACTAGACAATAACACATTTTGCTTATTATTATTATTTATTATATTTTTATCAGTACATGTTAATATTACATGTTGTGATGGGATTTATTTGGGGAAGTTGGAGAGTAATTAATATATTTTAATGAATTTCAATCCCCTTTCCTCCTTTCTCTTTCCTCCCCAGTAGCACTTTTCACCCTCCTTTTGGATTTCAAGATTTTTTTCTCAGCAGTTGAACTTCCTTCTTCTTCCTTCTGCCTGGCATAAAAACAGGGCATGGGAATGTGACACAGCAGGATAAGCGAAATAATTTGTGATTCTAAAAAGTGAAGTCTCTACTCATTGTCTGATATAGTAATTGTATTTTGAAGCTGCATACGATCGATCATTTTTGAAACTCAGTGAGTTTAGGAATCTAGGTAAAGGGACTTAAACCGTATGCAATATGACGATATGTATGTATCTCAGGCTATGAAATTATGCTTTTGTTCATTCCTTTATGCATCCCTTCTTTGCTTTCTTCTATCCTTTGCTTTCTGCCATTTTTTCTTTTAATACTCCTAGAGTAGTCTTATTTTTTCTTGGAAGTGTAATGATCTAAAACAGAAAAAGATGAGAAAAACCAAGATGTTCCCCTTTTCACCCTGAAATAAGTATTGTTCATATAAAATAACCTGGAAGGTGTATCTTCATAATTGCTCAAGGGAAATACTGTTCCCTCTTGTTGTTTTAAATGCTTTCATTTAAGAGAACCAAGTCCATTAAGTACTTTGCATATGTTTGTGTCTTCAACTATGCATGCGTTTTGTGGAAAAAGAGAAGATAAGTGAGGTGGCTGAATATTAGTCTTCTTTAAAGCTGATTTTGAAGGCATACTTTGTGATTCCCCGTGTACGTACACACACACACACACACACATGCACACACACACTCCTTATGTTATAGAATTGAAGTGACACAAGTAACATACGTGCCCAAAGTGATCCAAGAATGAAGAAGCCCCTGGAATCTCAAAAGCAAACCCTGAGGATTCAGTGGTTTAGTTGTGAGTTAATCATCCTTTGTTCTTTGAGGTGATGTTGCAAACTTAGTGTTCAAAATATTGAATTGTTCACTCTAGAAGAATTTTGTTAAGCATTATTAACTACTGTCAATATTTCTGGAGACCAGCAGAAGTTAGTAATTTGGTCTTCTTTTCCTCTACCTAACTGGAAGAATAAGACCTAGTTTTCCTTTAGGTCCTTTACCTCCTCTCAGTGTCAAAATTTCATAGACTCATATCCTTATATTCTTTTGCCTTCTTTGATCTATCTTATTCTGATAAACATGAAGGCTTAAATCATGAATGAAGATTGTTCTCTTTGATACTATGAATATCCAACATAAGTATGGATCGTGTATGTATTATTCAACAAGGTGACAAAATGTTTGCCATATAAGCTTTACCAAAGATGATTTCTTCACTATACTGAATCGAAATATTTCCTCATTAAATACTTTAAATGCTTCTGTCTTCTTTTCTTGTCTCCATTGTTTATATATAAACATCAGTTTTCAAAGAAGCTAAAGATATTTTCATTCTTCTTCTGCAAATAAGCAAGCTCCATTATAACAGCACATCCAAGGTCATGTTTCTGGCATGTATAGACCCCCTACTTTAGAATAGTTTATTCTCTTACTTCTGAGAATAGACCACTATGGCTCTCAGAAATGCAACTTCCTTCTATCAAAACCTGGGGTGAAATAAAATGAATCTGGACAGTCCTTAAGACTTAGGTACAGATCACTCCTCAGTTTAATTCTTCCTTTCTTTCTAATGAACCTAGCCCACTGATGTACAAATTCTGGAGTGATGTTGGCCAGATACCTCAAGAAATGTGGAACTTTCACAAACTTGTAGAATTGATTGAAATGGGGTAAAATCTTCATATAGTTCTGAAACCATAGATTTTTCGATATGACGAGGCAGGCTGACACCTTTCCACCTGGTATATTATAATTATATCTGCATGTTTCTTTCTGCTATAAGCCCAACATAAGGAAAGTAACTTTAGATCCACACTATTGGTCTATGTAGCCAACAGTTCTGTTTCTAACATATGTTGCAGTATAACTCTTCTGTACAGGAGAAAAGGATGCATGTTAGGGTAGTAAAGCAGGACTCAGGTACCAAGCACCAATCTTGATTTGTATGAGTACTATTTATGGGGCACCTCACTTCTTCCACCACACTATAGCACATCCCATTTGATCTCCACCTACGCCATTCTGTACACATATAGACTTTCTTTAACTACAAAAGAAGCATTTCTGTTGTAATTCTGAAATTGTTTTCTGTATTACAAATTATTTAATGTCCAGGTAACAATGTTGCCCTTATATTCCAATGGATTTATCTCACTACAAAAATATTATAAATAAACCCAGATTATTTTAGAATTATCGCTCTTACTTCAATGTCAAAATACAGGGTAGAACACAGTTTTGATGGCGAGAGTCCACTTAATATTTCAGCCATAACTTGGGTTGTTTGAATAGCATGAATCAGATTGTAGCAAATATAGTAGCATTACCACTAATTCTTTACGATTTTTAATTATTCTAATAGTGATATTTTGTTATTTAGATGAGATTATTTTCATCGCTTAGTATATTTGATAGCAAAGTCTTAATCACTGCATTTTCCAGATAGTTATTTGAGTTGAAATATTGGGATGTTGGCCTATATCTTTTAATTTGAATTCTTTATATTTTAAAATTGTTATATTATTATAGAAGGTAGCAATTAGAGGAGACAGTAGGAATTGAGTTATATATATATATATATATATATATATATATATATATATATTCTCCCAAGTTTTTTTTATGGAGTAGAGGGGAAACAGATGGGAGGAAAACAGCTAACATACTCTAATAGCAAATCCTCATATGACAACCTGTATATTCATTAGTTTTAACACTACTCAACAGAAGAGAAAAGACAAAACATATTTATTAAACACCTGTCTTGTAAAAAGTGCTAAGATAGGTGCTCTGGAACACTATGCTGTGAGTGTTTGTGTGTGTGTGTGTGTGTTCTATATAGCAAGATATACACATTCACACATATATCATATATAGTTCAGGAGGACTTTTGGTATATATCCTATCTTTGGTTTATTTTCATGCAAAGTGGAGACCATAAAACCTAACCCATAACTTCTTTGTGTTCCTGTTTATGGTTTCTATAGGCCTTTATGGCAATATCTTTTGTTCACAAAGTACTTTGATTCTGTCTTCCACTTTCACAGTATAGTTTACATGTTTTTCAGAGTGTATCATAGATTTCCTGTCTTTCAAACCAGCAGTCTTAGAATTAACTGTATGAAAAATACTCATTTGGAAGAAAGCAACAACTCACTCTTTGGAATGGTTTTTGTTGTTGTTCTGTTTTTGACTTGTCCCAGACTCATGGATTACACATAGGTAACATATAACTGTCTACTGATATAACAAACAATTTTACATCCTTTTTTACTTTTGTTGATAGGATCCATTCCCTCCTTGTCATATTTACAAGCCCCACAAAATCTACCATCTTCCCTATTACTATGACAACCATGACTAGCACCAGTAGGACTCTCATATGTACATACTTAAATATACACATGCACCACACTCACTCTACTCTTGACAAGATGATGAAGATACATGGCTATGGTATCCTGATGCTATGTGTGAAATCACTTTTACAAATGAAGGGCATCTTTATTCACTCCTAGCGGTTCTGAACTTATTACATGTTTTGGTTTAGATCTAAAATGCCCCTCAAAGTTTCACGTGTTCAGAGGTGGGGCTTTGGAAGGTGAATGGATTGGGAGAATAATCTATTGGTGAATTCATAGCTGAACAACCTCTTAAGAGATGTGGCTTGGCCAGAAGTCATGGGTCACTGGGGACATGATCTGGAATGGTGTACTCTCATGCCCATCTCCTCCTTTCTCTTTCTGCTTCCTGTGTGCCAGGAGTTGAGCAAATTTCCTCTGCCGTGCATTTTCACCACACGTTTTCTATCCTAGAGAATCCACTGAAGCCATGAGCCAAAAGAAAAATAACTTCTCCTTTAAGTTGCAGGTGTCAGACGTTTCGTCTGAGGGGCAGGAAAGTGACTCTACATTGTGAGTCCCTCATTTGTAAATTTATTCTGAACTTTACTTGAGCCTAATTATACTTTTATGCAGTTTCAACTCTTGACATAGCAAATTCTATGTGTCCGCTACCCCCTGTGAAAAGTATAAGTGTTCTATTTAATTTTTCCAAATTAATTTATATTGCTCTTTTGTGTTTTCCCAGATAATATGATAACTAATTTTTATTTATCTCTATCTTGATATTGTAAATATCTTCCTTAGAGATACAGTGTGTTGCACTTGAGAGATATGTCTCACTTAGCTTTTAACTCAGTAGAATATTTAGTCTCTAAGGGTATATTAAGAGTCTAGAATAAATATTATCACCGTCATCACTATCCTATTTTCCTTGTAAAATGGGGATCCATTATGTTTGGAGGCATCAAATAAGGAAATGACATTCTAGAATGGAATGTAGTACATTCTATTATAATGCAGCTGACCAGAGAGTCCTCAAATTACAATATTATTAGCTTATGTGAAGTATTAAACCACATTAATAGTAACTATGACCCAGATTTTCCCCAGAAAACTGCATGGAGTAAAAATTCAGAAAAATTATACATTCTAGTTCTTGGTTATTTACATTATTTTAAGCCAAGTTTCCCAAAGGTTATTAATATACTGATTATTATGGCTTATATCTGGATGTCCACCCAAAGCCTCATGAACTTATAGGTGGGGCTTTTGGGAACTGGCTGCATCTAGAGTGTGTGATACTAGGATTAAGTGTGCATGGCACTTCATTAGTCCAATGATTGTTTTAGCATAGTTCTAGGTGTTTATAATGGGAAGGCCTAACCTGAAATCACCCAGTAGACTGGTTGCATGTATGTAATGTAAATGAATAGAAGGATGGCAAGTTCACCAGTTGTTGCTTGCTGGGCTTCTTTGCTGTGTCTTGTCCTCCCTGCCATGTACCGTTTCTTTTGCTATGCCCCCGTGTCATGCTGCCCTGCCTTGGAGCCAGCCACCTATGGGCTGAAACCTCTTCAAACTATGAGGGAAATAAATCTTTCCTTTCTTTTTAACTTGCAGGTGTCAGGTATTTTGTCTTAGTAATGAGTGGAATAACTAATACACTGGTGAAATTTTACTACTTCAGAATGCTACTGTTGGTTGCAGTAGCAGCCTACACACAATGAGATGGTGACATGATCCATAATTGCCAAGCAGAGTGAAGTGACAGAATGATTGTTTCACATGGGGAATATATTACTGGCATTTATGTCTCCATAGTCTACAAAGCGTATTTCTGTTTTCAAAATATAAAATGTCCTTTTGCATGAAAAATTTGACCCAAGAAACACTTCATATTTTATTTTTGCATTTTATTTGCTTTTGGGGATATAACCTAGGTTTATGTACATGCGAGGCAAGCACTCTATTACTGAACTATGCTGGAAGCCTTTTAAAATTGAAACTTTTATTTTAAAGAGAAAAAATACAAATAACAATTAAACAGAATTTCAAATGATGCTCATAGGAAAGCTACAATAATTATCACATTGCATATTGCTGTCATTGTAGTAGTTGTTCAGAGTACAAGATATAGGCACAATATCTTGACCAGACAATATTAGCACAAACCTTTCTTTACAATAATTTTTAAATTTTGAAGCAAAGTCTTATTAAGATGCACAGATTAGGCTCAAGTTTTCAACCTTCCTGCCCCAGCCTTCCAAGTAGCTGGACTAACAAGTGTACACTGTATACAGTACCTGGCATAATTCATGTTGGTGAAGGGACCTTCCAAGCCCTTAGTTTCACTAAAGATACAATAGAGATAGTTCTGAGAATCCTAAATACCATAACTACATCTTACCTTTCATCTGTCTAATTTATACCAGCTGATTCATGGAGTAGCTTACCACTTTCAAAAAAAAAAGAATTAGAAAGTTGTTCTTCCTTTTCTTCCCAATTGAGACTTGAGATGCTGAAAGAAAATTCCTTCTAAAATTAATTAAAAAGAAGTTTATCTCAGATGCCCATTTTTTATTGTGTCTTAGAATTTGGGGAGTCTGTTTTGCTCAAGGCTTTGTATGTTCTAGATAGAAGTCTTTTGTTTGAGGGATAATTGGCTAAAATTATTTCCCACTGTGTGTGTTGTCTTTTCACTTTGTTGATGATTTCTTTTGCTGTTCAAAGGCTTTTTAATAATGTAAGATCCAAGTTCCTAATTTTCTGAAATATTTCCCATGCAGTCTGGGTTTTGTTCATGAACTTTCTACCTACACCTGTGTCGTCAAGATTTACACCTACTTGTCTTCTAGGAGATTTAGTGTTTCTGTTTTAACATTTAGATATTTGATCCATTTTGGCTTTAGTTTAGTGCATAGTGATAGACGTCAGTCTAGTTTTAGTCTTTGTCATGTGGAGAGCCAGTTTTTCCAGCACCATTTATTATAGAGGTTATCTTTCTTCCGGTAAACATGTTTGGCCCTTTTGTGAAAGACAATGTGACTGAGTACATGTTTGTTGTTGTGCCTGCATCTTCTAGTCTGTTCCACTGGTCCTCATGTCTATTTTTTCCAGTACCATGCTGATTTTATCACAGTAACTTTGCAGTGTAATTTCAAGTCAAGAGTTGTGATGCCTCCTGCTTTGCCTTTTTTGCTCAGGATTGCCTTTGTTATTCTAGGTCTCCTCTGGTTCCATATAAATTTTAGGAATGTTTTCTCTAGTTCTGTGAGGTATGCTGAGGGTATTTTGAGTGGGATTGCATTAAATCTGTATACCAATTTTGGGAGTATGACCATTTTCAATATGTTGGTTTTTCCTATCCAAGAATAAGGGGTATATTTTCATTTTCTGATAGCTTTTCAATCTCCTTTTTAAGAGTACTGTAATTTTCAATATATAGATCCCTTACTTTCTTTGTTAGATTGACTCCTAACTTCTCAGATGAAGAAAACGGAGTATAATTATACAAAAAAATGTTCAATATCACTGCTTATTCAAGAGACACAAAGTAAAACAACACTGAGATGTTCCATCTCACCCCACATAAATGGCTATCATTGAGGAATTAATGAATAAAAATGCTGGAAGAACTGTGGGGAAAAATGAACACTTCACCACTGTTGGTGGGAGTGTAGACTAGTACAGTACTGGTGGAAATCACTTGTGGGGATTCCACAAAAAACTAGTATTACAGGTCCAACTCAACCCAACTATACCTCTTCTGGGCATCTTCCCAGAAGAATTAAAACATCATACCACAGTGATATATGTGCACCCATATTTACATCAGCACAATTTGTAATAGCTGAATCTTGGAAATAACCCAAATGTCTAACAACTGAGGAATGGATAAAAAAGATATGGTCTTTTTATACAATGGAGTACTAGTCAGTCATAAAGAAGGATCAAGTTGAGACTATTATAGATAATGGATGCAACTTGAGACCATACTCATAAGTGAAATAAATCAGTCTCACATGTGTATACATCATATTGTCTCCCTTGTGTGAGAAACTGAAAGAGTAAATAAGTTCTAAAATGTACAACTGATATGGTGAAATGGGAAGGTATTTTTCAAAAGGAAAAAGGAAGTAGGATGAGTATAAGGGGAAAGGACAGTAGGGAAAAGAGAAAAAATGCATGCTAGTTATACTATCAATGTCTCTTAGTTCGTTAAAAAGGAAGATTTGTGCTAATATCAATTGGAGAAATTTTTATGTTCATATCTTGCACCCTGGGCAACTAGTTTAAAGATAACAACATGTAATGTATTAACTGTTGCTATTTTTCTATTATTTTGTTATGAATTTTCTTTTACCCTTTTTCCATAAAATAAAAAGCATTCCATGAACATCAGTGTACATTTTTTATTTCTTTTCTTCAGTAAAGATAAGGACTTTCAAAGTATGTTTTACTCTTAGTGACATAATATCATTTGGAATATTTAATTAGATAAATTCCATTGTAGAAGAAGGTAGCAGTATAAATAAATAATAACATTATTAGCTAGTTGTCCAAATACACTGTGAAATCTAAAACAGTTTTTGCTGTTACTTGGAGAAACTTGCCCTATGTTAACAAAATCTTCAATTTTTATTGTTTCTCTCTCATTTCCTTTCTTCTCTGATTCTCCTGGTATATCCTTTATGTTGTACCAGAGACAATGGCAAAAAATTCATTGTCCTGTTATGCTTTTGCTGCATGTATATCAAAAGCTCTGACTCTGATGCTTGTGAAAACTCCATGCTCATTAGTACAGATACTGTCTACATGGCATTTCTTCATGCAGTGGTTCCATGCCTTAGGCAGAGCTCTCAGTAACCTCACATGTAAAATTTCAAATTTTTGAGTCATCATGTTTTCATTGTTAGGGTGATACAGAATTTTGTGCTGATAAGTTGAGCTCTGTGTTAATGAGAGCTTATGTCATGTGTGACTATTCTGAATTTTAACAACTGAATATAAGAAAAGGAGCCCAGTATAAGCCGGAGATTGCCATGATGGCATTTTTGAAAACTGTCCACAATTTCTTTGAAACCTCTGTGCTTAAGAGTTGGAGACTAATTTTCTTCCCATAGAGAACTGGTGGTAAACTAACACCACACATGCTACAGCGGGCTATTTGTATCATTGAAAGCTCTAGAAGGTTTGCCATCACTGCCTTAGAGTGTGTGTTGGCCTTATTAACACTTCTTCTACATGAAGCACAGGAAATGGTGTGCCACCTTGGAGACCAAATAAAAGTTACTATGATGTCTTCCTCACTCTAGAATGCTCACTGTCAGGAAAGCGCATGACATAAGGACACACAAGCAGCTTATTTAGAAATCTACCACGGTGAGAAGCTGAGGTCTTCTACTAACAGTTGCATAAGTGATCCACCTTCAAGAATATCCTGACACTCCAGTCAAGATTTCAGATGTTGACTATAGTGTCCTGAGAGATACTGAGGCAGAACCATCCAGCTAAGCCATTCACAAATTTCTGACCAAAAGAAAGTGAAAATAATAAATGCTTGTTATTTCAGGCCACTAATTTTAAGGTAATTTGTTACATAAAAATATCTAATAAGACACTAACAGGTTTAAGCAATTAGATTGTCATATTGTTGTGGAATTTCCAAGTAAGTGGAAAGACTAGGAGGGATTTTCAGCAGGACTTCAATGGTGCACTACCCCAGCCACTAGAAAGGCTCAAAACTAGCCTGGGACAAGGAGACATCCCCATTTATAGAATTTGTGACATCAAGTAAGTACAGTATAGAAGTGAAGTAAAAGCAGTCATCCTAGCAGCTAATCCTATCTTTGCCTTGAAAGAAAACATATCCTGTGCATCTCGGGATGTTAGGGTACTGTGAAGTTTATTTATAACCCCATTTGTTAGCTTTATCGGTCTTGGTACCTGGTATTGCCCCTCTAAGGGAGGACATGTCCATGAAAGAACTTCCGGAAGTGTCTCCCTTATCAGTGAGCAAAGCACAGGACCATGATGAGGAAGCATAAGTCCACGTTCCTGAGGGAGGGGTTGCCCACAGAATTGCTTGCCTGAGCTGTGGAGATCTTAAAGAGGAGGAGAAAAGCTAGGTTTCTCTCTGACTTCTGCTTTGATATTTCTCAAAAATAGCTAAAGGTATTTTTGTATGATACTTATCTACAGTTGATAGCAGATAGTTCAAGCCATCAAATAAAAGTATTTTCATACTTTCATCCTTTTCTAAATTGGCATAACCTAAAGAGTTAAGAATCATACAAATGGAAATTTAATGATCCTGTGTGTGTGTATGTGCACACGTGTGTGTGTGCGTGTGTGTGTGTGTGTGTGAAAATTGAACCATCTTAACAGATCAGCATGTTGTATTTTTTATCATTTGAGAGAATGAAGTCAAAGTCAGAAAACCTGTTACATTTTTATGGATGAGCTTCTAAAATATTTGACCTTTTTCAAAATTATATGCACCATAATACTATTTAATAACAGTTTTTGTAAAAAGGACAAATAATAAGATATTTTCTTTCATTTTGATAGCATTAAAGAGATTAAGTTTCACTCTAAATTATTTACTGAGTGGCTGAGATAAGATATTGATTCAGTAGCTATGTATATGTTTTTTAAGTTGATTTATGTTTTTCTCTGTAGTTTTCACATGACTTTTTACCTTTGTGAGTAAGCATGGAGCACAAAATGTAGAAATGGTTATTAACTTGCCCCAGTTTGTTAATCCATTTCAAATAGCTTTAAAATTAGCATTATTTTAGCAGACAGTTATAGCAAGCAATTTAGTTGATTTCTATATGGGTTTTTCAATGTTTCAAACAATCTTTAAATAAAAATAGAGTTTATTTTTATTGGTTGTTCAAAATCCAAAATACCTTGGGATTAAAAAGGAGAGGAATTTTTAAAGTTATACAAGCAAATGAGTCAAAAAAGATTTCTTATTTAGTAATTTTTTTGTTCACTCTTCCTTTTATATTCTAGTCGTTCAGGTTTTCTGTTTCATAAGCAAGTACTCATTATCAGTGAAGAGGATACAGAAAAAAGGATACATATTTCATATTATTCATGTATCAGAAAGCCTGGATTGTCCTATCCTCCAAAACTAACCATGCTTCCCTATGACCAAATCCCTGGGATTTCATTTCTTGAATGATAAAGCTAAGGACTACCCTGTCTTTGTCTTTCTACCTCCTTTACTATTTTTTCTATCCAAAGCAATTTTCAGATTAAAATTTTTATTTTGAAACAATTGTACATTCATATGGAAGCACAAAATACTACATATGGAAAGATACTATTTACTCTTTACCCAATTAAACATATTGGTAAAGATTTCTAGAACTAAAGTAAAATATCTTAACATGATACTCACTTTGATACACTCTCATGCCACACAATAGTTCGATCTCGACAAAGATCCTTCAAATTTCATTTTTATGGCAAGACACAATCTCTGTACTCCATCCCCTCCTTAACTCCTGGCAACCACCTAACTTCTCTCCAATTCTGTAATTATTTCATTTTGAGAATGTTACATAAATGGAATCACACAACATATAACCAACCTTTTGAGATTGGCTAATTTTATTCAGCCTAGTTCTTTGCAGGTCCATGAAGTTTGTATGTTAAGTAGTAGTTTTGCTCATTTTTGTTGCTGAGTGGTACACTTTGGAATGTATAGTGAAATCCTGGTTAACCATTATGAATTGAAGAGTACCTAGGTTTGTTTTTAAGTTTTGGCCTTCATGAATAAAGTCAATGGTTGGGGTGGTGGCATATGCCCTCAATCCCAGCACTGGGAAAGCTGATGTAGGCGGATTTCAAATTCAAGCCCAATGGAGGCAATTTAGTCTCCTAGCAAGACCCTCTCTCAGAGTATAAAAGAGAGATGGAGTATAGCTCAATGCAAAGATGCTGAGTTCAATCCCCAGCACTGCAAAACAACAATAAACAGCAAGAACCACAAACCACGAAGCTTGTGTAAATGTTCAAATATGCTTTTGTATAAGTGTTTTACAGTTTATATCTAGATATAACCTCTAAAACCTCATATTCTAGCAGTCAGGGCTTTTGATGTGTGGTTGAATCATGGGGTGCTATAGTTGCATGTGGTATTAATATGAGGATCTGTTCTAAAGAGATGGGTCACTGCATCTTGACCGGATAAGGTGTACCTCCCTTCCTGGTTCTTCACTTCCCTGTGGGTTCATGCCTGCCATGACATGAGCAGCTTACCCCTGTTAGCCCCTTGCACAAAACCTTCTTGCCTTAGAGTAGACCAACTCTGGACAAAAGAATAGGAGCCAAAATAAACTCCTCTGCCTTTATGCTGTAGGTATTCAGCATTTTGTCCTAGTGACAAGAAAATCACTAAGAAAGTTTGAGAACACAAATCTTCATTCTTTTCTCCGTGTCCAGGAATGCATTTGCTAAATCATGGTGCTCACAAATTTAGTTTTAAAATAAGTTTTCTGTTTTCAAAGAGTTATTGTACCACTTTCCCTCCCCTCTAGTGATGCATGAATGATCCATTTTGCACCTTGTCCATCATTTACAGTTTTCACTATTTTTTAAAAAATTTACAAGTGCTGGTAGTTTGGTAGTGATACCCCACTGTGGCTGTAGTTTGCATTTCTCTGATACCCAGTGATAATGAACATGTCTTCGTGCAGTTATTTTCTATGTTTACATCCACTTTGTTAAAATATTTCTTCATATATTTTGCTTACATTCCAAATTTCCATATTGTTGAGTTTTGAAATATGATTTTAATTACTGGATGCTTGTCTGTATATTCTATTTTTAAAAATTTAAATACTATTCCAGATATGTGGTTTAAAAATTCTTTCACTTTGGGGGACGCTTTTTTATGTACATTTTTAAACAGATTAGTTCACAGAGCAAAAGTTTTGAACTTTGATGAGATCCTGTTTACCCTTTTTTCATTTTAATGACGGGTTTCTGTATTAAACCTAAGAAACACCCTTGCCTACCATTACATCCCAATTATTTTAACCATTTTCCTAAAGCTACTAGTTGTACACTTACGTATTGATCCATTTTCAATTAATTATATTATATAAGAGGAGAAACTTAGTTCTAAGTTCAGTATCTTTGTCCGTAAATATCCAGTTGTTTCAGCACTATTTCTTACAAGGACTATCTTTTCTCCAGTGAATTACTGTCACATTTCTTCATAAAAAGTCAGTCAGGCATATTTGTCTGGATCTATTTCTGGGTTTGTTCTTCTGTTCAATTTATCTACATTTACATGTGTTTGTGTCTACCAGCTCCACACAGTCTTGGTGAATATAGCTATATAAAATTTTTGAAATCGCATTGGCTGATTTCTCTCACTTTTTCAGTATGTTGTAGTCATCATAATGCTTCTCTCTTTCCATATAATTTATAAATATATCTATATATACATAAAAATATCATTGGAAGTTTGATAGAAGTCCATTAAATATTTATATCAATTAGGAAAGCATTGACACCTTTACTGAATTTTCCAATACAACGTATCTATTTGCTTAGATCCTCATCAATTCATCTCTTCAGTGTTGTACAGTTTTCTCTGTATAAGTTCAGCACAGGCTTTATTTTACATTTACACTTACAAACTTTAGTATGGAAAGATTGTTAAATTGTATTTGGGAGATTCTTAAATTATGGTTAAGTTTTTCAATTTCTATTTTTGGCATCTATGCACTGATTGCTACTTTAGAGAAATAGAATAGATTCTGAAACCTGGCTGAAGTTATGACTTCTAATTGTTATTTTAAATTGTTATTAGTAGTAGTCATCATAATGTTAGTAGACAATTCCTAGGATTTTCAACATGGAATCCACAAATAGGAACAGTTTTATTTCTTACTCTTCAGTGTACATGTATTTTATTTAATTTTCTTACTTTATTTCACTAGATAGACTTTCTAACATTGTGGTAAATAAAAGTATGTTTTTCACCAGTAGGTAAGATGTTATTCTGCTCCGCTTGCTTTCAAAATTTTATCTTTGTGTTTAGTTTCTAAATGTTTAACTGCAATATTTGTGTTTATCTTTTTATTATTGAATCAATTTATTAATAATAGGTTTATGTTTTGAGTCATATGTGGAATAGTATCAAACATTATTTCTGTAGTACATTTTCAAGTCTCAACATCATTTTCTTTTCCTAGAACTCCAATGACATGAATATTAATTTGTTCATATTGTGCCTCCAGTCTTGGAGTCTCAATTTAATTTTTTCTATATACTCTCTGTTGTTTAAAATGTGTAAGCTCTGTTCTATTTGCGGTCCATTAAAATATCCTCTCCATTAAATGAGCTTTATATTTTAATCACTAATTCTTTCATTTCTACAATTTTTAATTCTTGTATCTTCTAGTTCTTCTTTGCAACTAAGACTTTCTATTACTTTATTGGGATTTATTATGTTTTCACCTGATTCAAGTATGTTCGTAATTGCTGAGGTACATTATCATTGCTGTTTGCATAATTTCAAATAACTCTAACATCTCCATCTTCTTAGTATTGCTATCTATTGATTGTCTTTTTTCATTTAGTTTAGATATTCCTATTTTTTCAGCTGGTCATGGTAATGCACTCCTGTAATCCCAGCAGTCAGGACGCTAAGGTGGGAGGATCTCCAATTTGAGGTCAGCCTGGGCTACACAGCAAGATCTTGTCTCAAAAAAAGAGAGAAAAAATATGATATTCATATTTTTGTTTTAACTAATAGTTTCTAATTTAAACTTGAATATTTTTGTAGTATGTTCTTATATAAACCTTCTGCTTCATTCACAATCTCTGACACCAATACATGAAAGGAATGGGGAATAATTACCTATTGTTTCCAGGTGAAGGGAGCATGCAGCTTCTTCATTCATCTTCCACTGACACCCAAAGTGTGAGACTCCTAACTATTCTTCAATAGATGGGAGTTCCAAGTTGTTGCATGCTCTCTACTCACATCAGGCTGGGTGGGACATTATTGTCCCTTGGGAAACTCAAAAGGCTTCTTGTGGTAGAAGTCTAGCGGAGAGGAAGTGGGGGAATGCCTCATTACAGCTGGATGGGAGTAGAAGTCCATACCCCTGACATGATTTCCACTGACTAGAAAATTAAGAGAAGAGTATCATTATTTTCATTAACAACCCAAAAGAGTGAAAGTCTTGGTTTCCTATTTAATTGCTTTAATATCATTCCAATGTGATATTCAGGTCCCTTGTTAACGTATCATAATTGTGGCTATCCTGTAGGCTATCCACCTACAGGCTTTACTGACATGAGTATGTGTGAGGCCACAGCTTTTTTAGTGTTTTTAGCCTGGCAATCATTGCCTAAGAGTTTTCCATATTTCTACACTGCTCCTTTCTTCGTTCTTTATCTACATAGAGCAGATAATTTTTGGAGATTTTATTTTCTCTATGCCTATTGGCATGTCTACATTTCTGGATTACAGATGTATGAGACACAAAGAAAACCCAGGAAATTCATTATTGTCTCACTTTTTCGAGTTCTCTAGGCTATCTGCATTCTTCTCTCCACCTTTCAGTCTGTTTACATTTGTTTTCCACATAATAGCTAGAGAACTTAATTGTATTTAATCGGATGAATAAGCAAATGTGTATTTACCCGACTTTCCAAGATGCAGAAAGTTTCAAAAGTAATATTACAAATGAAAATTGTGTTTACTTAGGTATCTTCCCCATTGGCGAAAGGTAAAGAGTGCTTTCAAAATCACTGGACCATCACAGGCTAGAACAGAGCTTATTCTCAGTAGCTTCCACCTCATGAGAGTTTGACATAGGCTGTTGATGGTAATAAATATTCTCTGACATGGTTTATTCTTTACTGGTTAGTTAGAAGGTAGGAGAGTTTTTCAGACTCTCCAATGTGGGCAAAGTTAGGATAAGACAATAAAAACATATTTGTTTCCCTAATGGCATTAGTCTAATTAAAACACTCCCAATTTTCAGAGACTAGTAAAATGTAATCAACTGAAGCAACAAGGATAAAGGTATTTCCTTGTACCCAGTGACCCCATTTTTGCCATGGGAATCTGTACCACTTGAACTTCTGTAGCCCTAAAGAGACAAGCTACAGATTACAGCTACGAATCATGGAAGATTTGTTTTATAATTAGACTCTGCCTGGTGCCACATTTCAGAGGATACTCGTCTCAAGGGACAGGAAATGTTAGTTAAATGGCTTTTTCAATTATTATAAAGCAACAACTGAGTCTGGAACTGCTTGATACCTTGTCAAAACTGGATAATAATTACTGTTATTTTTCATTTCAACTAGCCTTGTTATATCAGAAAAACAGCACGATATCAAATCACAATGCTTTAGTAACTACATATTTATTTACTAAATAACCAGGTAGAACATGACATTCTTTTTATAAAAAGCATTTCATAAGACAAGCATAACTTTATTATATTTTCTGTGTGCTATGTGAAGTATTTTTAAGAATTTGTAGTGTCTTTTGTAGTTGTTATCATAGTTGTTACAGTTTTTATTAACATTTGTGGTACACTAAAGGAGTTTTGCTTTTTCAAGATCAGGTCTTCCATGGGTTCTCTGGAATAGATTTCTTCCTACTCCTCTGAAAAGTCCAGCTAACATTTCCCATGTAGAATGTTTGTACTTCCCACTACACCCCTTGTGGAAGGACCACTTTAAGTGTTCCTCAGAAACTGGGAATAAGGCAAGGGTCTTGTGCGGTTATAAGGCTGATCTTCCTAACTAACTATCAGTCTTTTGATTTCTCAAGGGGACTTTAGATATCTCTCTTACTGGTCCATTGCAAAGAATGGGAGTGACCCTCTTAGGAAGATAGATTACCTCGTGGAGTTTCATTTCCTGCTTGTATTTTATAGATGATTTCTTGTTAGTCAGAGAGTTGTTTTTTTCCATATTGGATGATGGAAATGTAGCACAGAGAAAGGCATATTTAAATTAATATTAATGCCTTGGTACCAGTAATGAGATCTGTTATTTGACCAGAAGTCCCTGGGGGAAGTTGGTCTTAATAAACTGTTAGCAACTGACAATTGCATAACCTGCCTTTCTATGTCCTTCTCCAGCAAATCTACTTCCATTAGTTATCTGTATTTCCTCATGAGGCTTAGAGTGACAGGTCAATGATGTCATGGTTGCTTGGATGAGTCTGAGAAATCACCCGTTCAAAAGAGTGGCTGACCTCTGAGCCTGTAGGCATCAAAGAGGCAGGATTAAGTGTCACACAAATGTTTATAGTAACCTCAGGAGAAACTGAAAAGCATGGCTGGCATATTTCCAGTGGGTAAAATCTCTGGGCTTTTCCAGAACTGGAGAAATGACCCAATTTTGCTAGAAAATCTCTGTAAGACAATTAGTAATTCATGGTTGAACATGTGACCTTTGATGTTATATGTCAAAGCAAGAGGAAAGAAGCTCCAACTAGGACTCTCTTCAACCCAACTATAGCTATAGATCTAGGAGAGGGCTTTCCAATGAAGGAAGTTAAACCAGAAGCCAAAATATTTGAATTTTCTTACCCATGACTTCCAAAGTCATCCAGGGTCTCTCAAAAGAGATGGAGATGTCTGTGTATAGAGCATTGAAAGTTGCCCCAGCCCTCTTCAGCCTTCTTTATTAGAATAAGAGGTGAGGATTTTGTGCACATATCCCATCAATTCTCCAATACCATGAGTCAGGCATATCATCTTTGTGATGCACAGAACAGGATCCTGGTAGTGACTTGCTACAGTTGTACCCACAGTATCCAGTTTTCTTCTTGCCTTGCTTGATCCTGGTTTTTTCTTTCTTGGACAATTTAAGTGTGTTAAAATCATTGCCAATTGAGATAGCCATAATTTTTGTGTGTCCTTTCTTTGGTCTTTCTCTGTTTATTGTCATCTAGATTGTGACTGTTGAAAGGAGAAATAGCCATGTCCAGTAACTGGGCTATATTTCAAAATACTGCTCTGCTCTGGGCCACTAACCTCTAGTGTGAACAGATGGGAGAGAGCAATCTCTGAAATGAGTGGGCATCTGAAAGCAAGATAAATAGTTTCCTCTTCCTTAGAGGTTTCTGTCACTACTCCTGTACAATATAATCCTGGAAACATTAGCCAGAGGAATAAGATAAGAAGAACAAATAAAGAAAATAGGGATAGGAAAAGAAAGGTGAAAATATCATTATTTGTCAATGATAAGACATTCTGCATAGAAGACCCCCCAAAACTCCATCAAATAACTCCTAGTTTTAATAATGAAATTTGGGGAGGTAGCAAGATACAAACTCAAAAATCAGTAGTATTCCTGTACATGAATAACAAATTCATTGAGAGAGAAAATAGGGAAACAACATCTTTCACAATACTGTTAAGAAAAATGAAATGCTTAGGAACCAATCTGACAAATGGAGTGAAAGACCTTTACACTGAAAACTACAATAATCTCAAAAAAGAGATCAAAAATCATATGAGAAAATAGAAAGATACCCCCGTTCTTAGATAAGCAAAACCAATACAGTGAAAATGGATAAGCATCCAAAAACTATTATACAGATTTAAATCAAGCACAATAAAAATGCCAAACACATACCTCACAGAACTAAAGAAAACAATTCTAACATTCATATGGAAGCAGAATAGGCTTAGAATAGCAAAAGCAATTCTGCAAACAAGGGCAATGCAGGGAGCATCACAGTCCCTGATTAGCAGTTATACTGTAAAGGTATGATTATTTAAAAAAATTATACTGGGAAAAAACAGACTTGCAAATCAATGGAACAGAGTAAAAGATGTAGAAATAACTTCAAGCACACTCAGCAAAAGAAACCACTAAGAGAGCAAAGAGACACCCCACAAATTGGGAAAAAATTAGGCATATATATTTTTTTAATTTCCTGAATTTCTATTAGAAGAAACAAAGGTTGGATCTAATCCAACATAAATGAAAACATGTATGGAGCCCCACATGTTCCCTAAAATCAGAAACTTAGCTTCTGTCTACAAGGGTGGGATTTCCTGGTGACTGTGAAGCATGATGAAAGAACCTAAAAGGAAATATCAATGAAGCATGGCAGAACCATGTAACAGACTCATATGACCAATAAAATGGCAGATAAACATGGCTGAATCCATGTGACTGACTCATAGCATGAACTAAAATGGCCAAGTCAAGTGAAGAAATAAAATGGTCAACCCATGTAACAAACCAAAATGGCAAACCCATGCAACTAACTTACGTAATGAACCAAAATGTCTGCCAATCATGGTGGAAAGGTGGACTGGGGTGTAGCAAGTCCCTGAAAATGCAACACACTGATCATACCCCCACAAAAGGTCTCCTAGATGAAAAGCACAAATGGGATTATAGCACAAAAAAGAGCTAGCTATTTAAACGGGAGACAATGTTATAAATAGCTATTTACCCCAAAGAGTGAGGAAACTGAACAAAGTATGGTAGAGAACAGAAATATGAGGTGACAGAAAAATATACTAAACTCTAGGTCACAAACGTGAAACCTGAATCATCTATTCTGTGACTGAGCTAATAACAGGCTTTCTGACTGTTCTTCATTGACAGATATTCACAATGAGTGACCGGATCAAGAAAGAGAAGTAAGAATAGGGGAGGTAAACTTCAGGGGGACCACTGGGTCTCTTATCCTTTGCCAAAAACGCAGAGGCTGTGCACTTCCCCTCTTCCCTCCCATATGATGTGACATATTCAGAAGCTGTTCCTGGCACCATGAGAAACCTTCCTGAGTTTCCCACTTTACATTAATTTTTACCACTCTTGAGTTCCTTGCAACTCCCTGATAACCCTAAAGGATTTGACTGCTCTGTCAGATGAAGGCCTGTCGTGGGGAAAGGAGGGAGCAAAAGGTGATTGGAGATATTCCAAGGGAGCAACAGAGGGAAAGAAAGGAAAACAGAAAAAGCTAAACAAGTCTTGAGTTCATCTATGGCTTGAGTTCATATATTTCAGAGAGAGAGAGAGTGAGAGACAGAGAGAGAGATTGAGAGAGAGAGAGAGAAACAGAGAGACAGCGAGACAGAGAGGTAGTGCAAGTACTGGTAGTTAGAATGAGATGTGAATTATTAATTTGGAGACTTACCTGGATTTAAGTAACTTGATTAATATAATAATCTACAAAATACTAAGCTTTCTGAAAAACCAAAAATTCTTCATTCTTGTATTGGTTTATTAAATAATTTGTAATTGAAGATCACTATTTCCTAGGTGCTTTATGTACATATGTAAGAGAAGCAACATTCATGGCTTTACTTTCCAGTTTGGAGGAGACAGACATGTTCCAAGACATGTACAAAGCAATATATAGTATAAGAGCTAGCAATTTATTGATTCAGCAGTATACAACTTGGCTGGGGATATAGCTCAGTGGATTAAGTGCCTTCCTGGCAAGTGCAAGGTCCTGAGTTCAATCCCCAGTACTAAAAAAAAAAAAAAAGTATACAACTCAAAGAACCAAATGTTGAATGAAAGAAACAGAGACAGACAAGGTTGTCATTAGAGAGGGTTAAGCCGTTTTGACTTTATTCTGAAAACCAGTCAGAGCTATTGTAGTTATGTCAGGGTGTAACATACCCATGATACAGGGGAAAGAAACTCTCAACCTGGTACATTTCCAGTAGGAGTTTGTGTTCTCTAAAATCAAAGAATGAATTTTAGGCATAATGGAGGTTAAGAGAAGAACATATTTAGTGATGGAAAGAAAGCTTCTGTCTGAGAGAGAGAAACTGAAGGGGTCCTGAGTGATTTGCCTAAGATCCTGCCTTTTGTAGGGATTTTTATATAACTAATCCATGATGTGAGATGGGTCCAAGGCAGGAAAAATGGGAAATTGGAAGGTGGGCATGAGATAGGACAAAATTATGGCCAGACATTAAAAGATTAAAAGTATAATTGCTCAGGTAAAATTGATTAAATCGGGATCAAATGAGGAAGCAAATCACATAGCAAGTGGGCATGAATACAGAACAGAGGATTGTCCTATAGGGGTTGAGTTAGTGGCTCTTCCTGGTTTTCTTAAAGTGATCCATACCTCTTTAGAATATCGATCCCTGATGTTTATCCTTAGGGAGGTATAAGGATACATTTATTTTATCTTCTGTTTTGAGGTTTGGCCCACAGCTGAGTTGCCTGTTTCTCCCATAGTTGCAAGGTAACTTCTGCACTGGCTCCTTTGAGAGCCTAACACTATCTGACCTCCTATAATATTTTGCCTAACTTAGTTATCTATAATAATCAGAATTACATTTTATTTTTATTAGAACACATTTACAGTTATGTAAAGTTACCATTCCTTTTATGGAGTTGGTACATATACATAACACTTTATAACTTTTTTTCATTACCCTTTCCTCATCTACCTTTTCCTTCCATTCAGTTTTTGATCTTATATTTTTAAAAAAAATCTATCTACCTATTTTATATTATCTATTTTTATTTTGGTCTTTATTTATATTTTATGTCTCCCACATAAAAGAATTCATGCAATGTTTAAGCTTGTGTGCCTGCAACATTTCAAGTTGCATTCATTTTTCTAAGAGTAACTCAAATTTATATTTTTTTATTGCAGACTAGTACTCTACTGTGTGCAGAGTAGTATTCTGTTGTGTGCAGAGTAGTATTCTATTTTCTTTATCTGTGTTTTAATGGATATACAGGGTGCTGTATTCAGCTATCATGAACTGTGTTTCTATAAACATGAGTAAGCATGTAGAAGTGTAATGTGATGTCTTCAACTCCTTGGGGAAGATACATTGAAGTAGAATAGCTGGGTCAAATGACATTTTTGGTTTTAGTTTTTTGAGGCATTTCCATACTGATCTCCATAGCAGTTGTACCATTTTACATTCTCACAAACCATGTGGAAGAATGCCTTTTTCATTGCAGTTACATCAGCATTCATTATTATTTCGTGTTTTGATGATTGTCTTTCTTTCTGAAGTGCAATGGAATCTCAGTGTTTTAATTTGCATTTCTCCAATGGTCAGTGATGAACATTTCTTCATATGCTTATTGTCATTTGTATTTCTTTTGTGAAGTGTTTTTTCATTTCGCTGGCCAATTTTTTGATTGGATCTTTTATCTTGGGGGTCTAAATTTTAGTTCTTTGTATATTCTATATATTAGTTCCCTGTCTGAGGTAGAGCTGGCAAATTTTTCCCATTCTGTGGCTTCTCTTTATACTGTTTATTGTTTCTTCTCCTATGTGGAAACATTTTAAATTTCATATGATCCCATTTGTTGATTCTTGCTACTATTTTCTGTGCTACTAGTATTCGATTTGGTTATGCCCTCTAGATTTTTACCTATTTTATCTTCCAGTAGCTTAAATTTTTCTGTTCTAACATTGAGTTTGTAGGTGCATATTGGCCCTTTTATCAAAGATCAAACAGTTGAAAATTCTGGCATTTTTTTTTTTTGCATCTTCTTTTCAGTTCCAGGGATTCTCATATCTGTTTTTGTGCCAGTACTATGCTGTTTTTATCAGTATAGCTTTGTAATATAGTTTTGAATCTGGGATTATGATGCCTCCCACTTTGCTCTTGTTACTAAGAATTGCTGTTGCTATATTTGGTCTCTTATAAATTGCATTTTAGAAAGACAACTCTAGTATCAATTTAGAAATGAAATTGAACAGATGGTATACCTGGTTCCAGAAAGAACAATGTAGTACAAATATCCAATAGTAATGATGGTAATATAAAACTTTCAAAATTACTGCACTTTTTATTTGTTCAATATTCTGTGAATTAGCAAGTTACTCTGTACTCAGTTTGTGTTTTCCCCCCTGGGGCCTTGCCCATAAGTATGATTGTTATGGTTGATACATTGTGTCAACCTGGGGAGTCTAGAGGTTTAGCTGAGTGACTCAGGAAGAAGGTAAGGTGCTTACTTTGTATACATCCTGAGCCTATGGAAGAGGAGGGCATGGAGATCGTGTGAGAGATACACGCCCCTGGGTGGGGGTAACCTGTTTTGAAAGTAAGGGAAGAGAAGAGGCTACTTGCAGCCATTCCTCCCTTTTGCTGGTTGTTTTTACTGTGTTCTGCTGCCATGAACGTTTGCCCTCTGCCATATGCCACTCTGCCTCTAAACCAGCCAAGTATGGACTGAAACCTCTACAAACTGAAAGCTAAATAAATCTTTCCTTCCTTCATTTAGAGTGTTGGGCATTTTGTCTCAGCAACAAGAAAAAAGTAACCAAGACAATGATCTTTTGTGCTAAATGTTCCCTGGACCTCTCTCTCCCAATGGCTTTCATGTTTAAAATGTCCATCACATAGTCCTTCACATGGTATGCCAAGTAGAATAATGTCTTCCCCCATTTGTCTAAGTCTTTATATGTAGAATTTGAGTATATATTAGCTTACATGTTTTTTTTTTAAAAAAGCATTGCCAATGTATTAAGTATCTTGACATGGGGAGATTACCTTGTACTATACAGATGAGTAATTCAGTCGCAAGTGTCCTTAATGAAAGGCAGACAGAAGGAGATGTGACAACATAAACAGAACTAAGACATTTGGAGAAAGATTTTATGATGCTACATATGGTTGTTTTGAACCTAGAGGAAGGGGCCGTGAGCCAAGGAATACAAATGGCATGCATAAGATGGAAAATACATGGAAATATATCCCTCCACAGGCCTTTGAAAAGAAAACCAACCTTGCTAATACCTTGACTTTAAGCCAGTGAGAATTACTTTAGACTTCTGGGCTCCTTTGAACTATAAAACAAACTATAGTTTTCTTAAGCCTTTAATTTTGTGATCATTTGTTACAACAGCAACAGAAAACTAATATGTATATATATATATATATATATATATATATATATATGTGTGTGTGTGTGTGTATATATATATATATATATATATATATATATATATATATATAACTTTCAAGGTAATAAAAGCTTAAATGAAAACTCAAGATACAATGCCTCCTAAATCCTTGCTCAGATTCCCCATTTCTTTGGCCAAAGCAAATTATAAAGCCAACTTAAATTCAAGGGTGAGGAAACCTTTCAAGAGTAAGAATCTGCCTTTTGACCAGAAGATGTATTAAAATGCTATTTTTTTAAATGCACCACAACAAATTTAGTGTCCATTAAAGTCATCTAGGTATCAAATATAAAGGCTGTTAAGGGAATTGCCATAAGAGGGATCAAAAAGAATGGGGAAATTTAAAGATATTAACAGATAAATGATCAAACAGGTAATTAACTGAATACGGAGCACGAGAGAGCTGAAACATACTGATTTCTCACAGCAAAACTGTGAATTTAAGTAAGTACTATCACCTACCTATAGCAGAGAAAGAACATGAAGAGCAGAGAGATGAAATGATTTGTCTAATGTTCCATAACTTATCCTAGAAAAAAAGATTTCCTGTCAGCCCCTCATCTTTTCTTATGACTTGCATCTTTTGCTTCCATATCCTAGTATCCTTGCCTCTATTTCCTCACTTACTGAGATCCCAAATTAAAGTAAATAAGCCCATATTTTTCCTTTCATCTGTAAAGGATAACCGTGTTGACTGCCACCCTCAGACTTTACATAACTGATGGCCCTCACCTCAGAAAAGAGAGTTACAGCATTTCCCATTCAGTTTAACAGGGGTCTAGGATCCTCACTTTGTAAATTTCCTCAGCAAAACTAAGATGGTACATTCAGATAATATAAAAATTGAACGCTAAACTTATAAAAACCAACAGCTTTCCTTTCTACTTTCTTTAGATTCAAGTCAGATGCTTGGGATTCGGTTCCTACCAGGCCCATTCAAGGGAGGAGAGTATACCTAGTATCAAACTGATTCCTAGGTAACTGAGTGTGGCTCTTGCCACAACTTGTTAATTTCTGCAAATGTCTCCATCTTACATTGTATGTAAGACAATCATCATTGTTGTCCTCATTATCATCATAATTATTAGTAGGATTTGTTTAACACGTCATACTTTAAAAGACACAGTTATTGTCAGCTGTTGATTGCTGTGAGGCTAATGAAGCACAATCTTTCCAGGGCTCCTCCATGTTCCAGAGAGCAGCCTTGGCAATGCTTTACATTATAACAAGTTTTTGTAAAATGTGCTGAAGACATTTTAACTGAATTAAATCTTTCACTTCTCTGGTGGCACTGGAGGAAGTAAACACAGCTAAAGAGAAGCTGAGAAGACAAAATATTTAATTCAGATTGAGTAGGACATAATCGTGGGACTTGCAGTAACTTTTACATGCATTTAGTTTATGCTAGCCACCCCAGTATTGAATAGATTCCGTTCTGTCATTCTACCACCCCTGTGCCAATGAATCCAAGCGTCCAAGGATGCTGAAACAGAAAGCAGTAGTCATGTCAGGGTCACAATATGTCCTATTGTCATTGGCTACAGAAGTAGAAATGAATGCAAGAGAATGAAGCTTTGAAACATAGAGAGCTAAAGCCAGTCTTTGGGAAATTATTCTGTATCTAAACAAAAATGGATAAAAGTTGATTTAAAAAAGTGGTACATATTTCCCTAAATTTGACTGCAATTGTGAAATTTTGCATAGGGTTAATAATAAAAAATGATATAGCAGAAGTAAATTCCTATACTTATTAATAATGAAAAGAAATTTCATCAACCATACTAGATAGGAGATTGAGATTTATTTCCACCAATTTATAGAAAATATAAAACTGTTGTCATATGAAGAGGAAATCAAAGTACATACAATAAAATGTAAAGAATACTGGTGTTATAAAACTGTCCCATGCAGGTATTTCATGAAAGTTCTGCATGTTTATTCTTCTAAAATCTGTAATGTTTGTGGCATGTGTCAGCTTTTAAAACACATAATTTAAAGTAGCTTCTTATCCTAAAACATGGATATTCATACTGCATTTTTATTATAACTGTGTATTATTTTTACTTTAAAGAAAAAAAGAACAAAAATAAAGACAAAAACTATAAAAACAACACAAAATTTCAAGATAAGGTGATGGGAAATCAACAATGGTTGCTGTATATTACTGTTATCTTCAAAGTATTTGCTCAGATTAACAGATATAGACATGCAAGATTGATCAAACGTGTACTATTTTTCTTAAAGATATTTGTGATGGTTTGTGTCTGGATGTCCTCCTAAAGCCTGGGGAGAGCAGGTTTTTCAAAGATAGTTTGTTAAACTGGGGCCTCTGATTTTCAGGCCCTCGCCTCAGAAAAGAGAGTTACAGCATTTCCCATTCAGTTTAACAGGGGGCTAGGATCCTCACTTTGTAAATATCCTCAGCCTGTGCAAGAAGGCACTGAGATGATGTCAGTGCTACACCCACCCTCAGTCAGGTAGCTTGCATAAAATATAAGGAGAGAAGAGGGGCTTGATCCTCCCCTTTTTTGATCTTAGAGCTTTTGCTTTCTTCTTCTGCCATGAACTTTGCCTCTTTGCCATGCCATCCTGCTTTGGAGCCAACTGACTAGGGACTGAAATCTATACAAACTGTGAGCTGAATAAACCTTTCCTTCCTCAAATCTGGGAGTTGAGTAAATTGTCTCAGGAGCAAGACAAAAGTAAGACAGAATTTGGTATGTGAAGTGGGGCCATTGTTGTGACTATACCTGTTCATGTTGTGCAAGAGCCTTCGGGAAAGTCTTGTGGGAAGAGTTTGGAAAGGTTTGGAGCTGTCACCTGAAAGAATAGATCTGGAATACTATAGGCTATTCTATATGGAAGATTCTAGTCAGAGCTCACCAGACCAAAAAAACTGATACAAATCCTGCTGGTGAAGACAAATTTTAGGAGGTTTCTGCTGAGGACTGCATTAGCTGTTGCACTCCAGATGATGTATGTTATGGCTTGGTAGAAAGTTTGTCTGATTTTTTTCTCAGGTCCAGAGATATTGCCTGAGACTGACATTAAGGGCAGCAGACTAACTAATCTGGCAGAAAACATTTCAAGGCATTCAAATGTTGATGTGGTGCCATGGCTATTGTTGGGGGCTTTTAGCAATATTTATGTTGAGAATCAAGAGCAGAGAGCCCAGAAGAATGATTTAAATGTTGCTAGTTTGGCCATAAGGGAAGCTCCAGTAAAGACAATGGCTACAAAGATAGCGCTGAGGAGATTTCAATTTCTCAGAAGAAACAGGAGAATATAGAAGGCCTTGGGGCATCAAAAGAAGCAGCAAGTCTCCACCCTTTGCAACTTCAAAACTGCAAAAGTGAAAGATGTTGCTCTGAGGGGAAAGCCACAGAGCATCATGTTCCAGAATGGTGGCGGCCTAAAAAGCTTGTTCGTCAGAATTGGATTCAGACTACCCAACAATCCAGGTATATGATCCGACAGCCAAGAGAGAGGAAAGCTGGGCTACTGCTACAGCTGGCAACAGGCCTTGGCATTATCCATGTGAAACTGGTTTTAGGTACATGTAGAATGCGAGAGTTTGAGGTTAGGAAGGCTTTCACCTTGATTTCACAAAAAGGCTTGGGAAGCTAACAGTTGTGACTCTGAGAGAGCAGTGTGTGAAACTGTTAGGGTGAAGCAAAAAGTGCTGTGGAGACCCCAGCAGGTTCCAAAAGCCAGGAAAGTGGATCATCTAAGGAAAGCTGCAAGTGGGGAACAGAGCTGGCATAAGAGACAACCCATGGGAGTTGCTACCACCAGAAGCGCCTTAGGGGTGGAACCACCCAATCCCTTTGGATTTCATATCTTCCACAGATTGCCTCAGATGCAGCATTTAATGTTTGCCCTGCTGGATTTTGTGCTTACTTTGCTCCCAATTCTTTGTGTTCCCCTGTTCATAACTTTCGGAATGAAAATGTTTATCCTGTGCCATTGATTGTTGTAAGTGTTTAACTTTTTATTTGTACATGGGCTCATAGCTAAGAGCTTGCCTTAAAACTCAGAAGAGACATGGGACTTGTAATTTCCAGCAATGCTGAAACTGTTAGTACTTTGGCAACTCTTGCAGATGTACTAAATGCCTTTTGCATAAAGGGATTTGCATGAGTCTTTGGGGGTCCATGAGTGGAATGTTATGGTTTGTGTCTGGCTGTCCTCCCAAAGCCTCATGCAGTCATAGGGGGCAGATTTTTTGAAGATAGCTTTCTAAACCTGGACCTCTTGTTTTCACACCCTCAACTCAGGAAACAGAGTTACACTTTCTCCAGCTCAACTCAGCAGGGGGCCAGGGTCTTTACTTTATAAACCTCCTCAGCCTGTGCAAGAAGAGGTCACTAAACTGGTATGAGTGTTGTGGCCGCTGTAGGGATAGTAGCCTGCACACAATACAAGGGGGAAAGAGGCTGGTTGCTCCCCTTTTTGCTCTTGTTGTTTTTGCTGTCTTCCACATCCATGGACAGTTGCCCCCACCCCATCATGCCACCCTGCTTTGCAGCCACCTAACTATGGACTGAAACCTCTAAAAACTGTGAGCTAAATAACCCTTTCCTTCCTTAATTTTTAGCCTCTGGAATTTTTGTTAAGCAATGAGAAAAAAGGAACTAACAGAATTCAACCTCAAATTGTGTAAACTTTAAATCCACAAAACTTGAATTGATCCTCGTCCATGCATTTTTCACCTAATTTCACAATATTCCTAAAAATATTACACTTTATCAAAGAAGGAGATGTGCCTCATTCATTCAATGTTTTAGCAAGGCATATGAAAGTATGCTATGTGTCAAAGACTAGTCTAAACCCTAAGATTGAAGCAATGAATATTTCAGACAAATAGCCCTGCCTTTGTAGATCATACATCCTGGTAACATTATAATGTTATATAGGTGTGTTGTTATTTATCACATGTCATAGAATTAAAAATGAGTAAGTAACCCTGGACAAGATTCTAGGTGATTTTGCTACAGTGATTTCTTTGTTCTGCTTAATTTGCCACTCTCCTTGCTTCATTTTCTGCTATCATTTGTGAAGTTTGATTTGGAATCTGTTTGCTTCTAGGCTTGCAGAAATCTCTAGTTTCTCTATGAACTTTGTAAGTGTCCAAGTCTGAAGCAAGATGCAATTCTTAGAGAGTCTTACTTATTTTTATCATGGCCCTGTTTTATTTCTTTTGGATGAGACATACTCTGGACATAAACTTTGTGGTCCCTTTCTCCAAGTCATCACTTAGATTTATTTTTTTGAGCTTTAAAATTGCAGTCAGCTCATGTTGCAGAGTATAGATTCTTAGCCATCAATTTGTGCTTTCTAGGTAAAAGGGAATGGGTTACTCCTTCTAAATATCTTCCAGAATCCACTGAATTTCTCTCAGCTGTATCATTTATTTTATGCAATGTGTTTGTTTACCAACAGGGTGTCTCTCTGTAACAGTGTCTCCCATGTTTCTTTCATTGTGGAAATAGTTGGTATTAAAAAAATTGGCAAGTTCTCCCAAAATTATTAGAGCAAAAGTGGCAATATAATTTGGACTGAGCTCAGTTGTTCAGTAAAAGTCACTTTTCCAGCATTGCCTTTGACTCCACCACTGCATTCAAAGAAAAGCAAGTGCTAAAATCAACTTGGCAGGGAGCTGAATATGAAACTGAGATGAGAGAGCTGTTTTGGGATTAAATTTTTGTAAACGAATGAGTCTTGTAACCACTTCATTCCCCACGTTTAGACTGAATCTCATACATCATCTGGTTTTCTGGGAAGGTGTACATTGGAAAAAGAATTTCCCTCAATGATTCAGCTTTCCTCACAGATTCAAAATCCTTTCATTTGATTTTCCCATTCCAACATAGCTGTCTTTCATTCTCAAAACAGTAGTGGTTGCAGTTCTTGAACACTGCTTAAATCTCAGTGGGGCATGATAGTGAGCTTCTGCTAATGTGGTGTAGTAAATAAAACATTCATGGTTGTAAATCCAAAGCCCATTCCTGTGACTTTACTTCTGTCTTAAACATGTTACTAAGAAAGGGGATATGTCAGAAAGATGAACCTTAGTTCTTCAGTGCTCCTTTGACTTATTACTGAACTAGAATTTGTTTCTCGGTATGTATTTAATAATATTAATTATCATTTGAACCAGTTTTTTCACAGAGAAAAAGTCACTTTGTAACCGTTTTCATTTGACTTCAGATGAAAAGCAAGGTTTTTTAAAACTCACTCCTACTAGGAACTTGACAAAATGTGAAAACTTTATTATTCCATGATTCTCTTCAACTCTCTTTTTCCTGCTTGAGTGCTGTGCAGCACTGCCCCAGGCTCACCACTCATACCTGTCCTTAGCCTCCACTGAACCCCATCGAGTCTCCCTAGACCACATATACTGCCTCCCTTTGGACCTCCATATACTGTGCACCATTGAGGATACACCTGGACAATTAATTAAGGCTTGAATAAAGGGGATCAATTTATCTGTTATGTCTCCTCTCAGGAGTTTTTGAATTTAATGAGAAAACTGAAAGTAAAATGTATTTGTTTGAATAAGAAGCAATAATGTTACTTCAGGCACTGTACAGGCAAGTTAAGCTTGGAGAAACAATGAACAGTATGGATATACAAGAGCATAGTTTGAATCTTTATATCTTCAAAAACATATACATAGTAATCTATCCTGTACAATCATGTGCCTATTTCTTCTAAAAAGAATCCCTCACCGGATGATTATAAATCTACTCACTCAGATATGTGACAACGGTTGAAAAATGGATTTTCATAGTAAAAACCACTATTGAAGCACCCAGATGTAAAAAGTATTGCATTTTTTCATTATATTTCCTCATTGAATTTCTGCAAGTCCTCTTATTATCTACTGCAGAAGTTTAAAATGTGTTTCATTCCACTATTTTTATCTGTATAGGTGGAACACTTTAGCGCAGCTTCAGGTTGATGTCCCAAGTCAGGGAAGAATGCTTGTTAAATAGAGCAATTATTATTTCTTAGCTCTTTGTTACCTTGAATAAAGACTGTTCATCGCATTACCATTTTATTGATAATTTTAAGAGCATCTTCATAGCTTTCAAATTTAAAAAAATGTGGTTACCTCTTTGCATTGATATTATATGTATGTTGAGTTGTTTATGATTGTTTGCTTTTTTATTTTGTTTTGCTTTATTTATTTTCAATTTTTTATAAGTTTACAAGAGTGACCTCTAGTGTGACATATCTGTAGTTATAATCTCAAATTCCAAGATCTCTTATCCAGCCTTAGTTTCTACAGGTATCAGTGTTATGTGAAATATAACTAAACGATCCTCCACAAATATGACAACTTACAATATAAAAAACAAATGGAGTTTCTTACTATTAGTGCTTATATATTATATTCCCAAGCTTTGGCAACTAAAGGACAACCTCATTCTAGAGATTCTGAGATGGCAAGGGCAGCACTTCTACAAATGCCCTTGTAGGGAACTGCAAGTAAATTATGACATTCTTTATAAGCTGGATGTATTTGATTGCATAAATCATGTTTTCAGGTCTCCTATTGCCTCTGGCATTTCTATAGTGAATAATTGGCTGGGACATTTACCTGTTCTATTTATCCTCTAGGGAAAAGAAGTGTTTCCCTACCCACCATGCTGGGTAGATGCAAAGTGTAAAGAACACATTGAATTCTTCATAGACAAAATGGGACTGAAGTGTATGCCCTGCTTTTACACAAGGTCAGCCGGAAAATTTGTACTATAGTCAATGGCAATATTTATTACCTGTATGAGATTAATTGACTTTCAAGGGTCTTCCCTTTACAGTAAATATATTGATCCCTTATATTTGCTTAGTATTTGAAGCTTATATAGCAATTCAAATAATTTTACTCCCTCCATTGGTCACTTTTAGGAAATAAGTATTATCTGTCCCATTTCACTGTTGAAAAAGATGAGGTCCAGTGAGAAGTAAGGGCATATCCAAGGTGAAACATGTAATACACAGCAGAGTGGTGAGCTTACAAGCTCCAAATTTACTGTTTTCACAGCTGCTTCAGAATCTAACAGTCAAACTTAACCAAAGTAATGTATAAGATTTTTAAAATCCTTACATACAAAGTTCTAAAAAAATGTGTGATGATCTCATTGTAACAATCAAGAAAGCTATATATGGAGACCACATGTAGTTCAGTCTTTACCAAGTAGGAAGAATGTGGGTATGTCCTGGCCCGCGGGTAGTCAACGAAGGCTCCTAAAGAGAGGGGGAGTGGGATAAAAAGACAAGCAACACGAGAAATGGAGGCAAGACAAAATTCTGATCAAGCCTCGTTTATTGAGCAGAAGTCTCGGGTTTATATACAGTGCAGAAGTGGGGATTGACGTCAATAGGTAACCAGGCAACGGAGGGAGGTCCAGACATCATGC